>ASPP01022375.1:0-12240 GCA_000512085.1 Reticulomyxa filosa
TTTTCTATGTTGATCAAAAATATGATTTTTTGAAATGATTTTAAAAAAGTTCGAATGAGTTCATATAAATTGAACTTGTATTGAAAATAAGACATTTTTAAATCTTTTTGTTTTCATTTTAGTGAATCTTCAAGTCACGTATATACTTTTTAAAAAAGAATTCGCCTTGTATCTTTAGTAATTTTTAACAAAATTTTGAAAACTTTTTTTTGATTATTTGAAATTTTTTTGTTAAAAATTTGTTTTTTTGTTAATGTTTTCACCATTTTGTTAGTTTTTCTTGTGCATTGATTAAAGTTTCAATTCTCATTGGCATTGACTCAACTATAGCATCTTGACATAATTAAATGTCATTTTTTTCACAAAGTTTTTGTTTGTTGTTAATTTTTTTGCCTTTGCATAATTTTACTTTAATTATACAACAAATATTCTCAATTGAATTTATGTCTGTTGAATTAGTAGTAAAATTTAAAGTTCTATATTATTTCATTTAAACTAACACATTATTTCTTTAGCTTTGCTACATGATGAATTTTATCTGACCTGCCAGATCAAATTTTTCTTTTTACAGTTCCATTACACTTATATGACGCCAGCCAAAATCGAAGCGAATATATACTTATATTAAATTTCTTTGGTACATATCGAATGATAGCTCCACCAACCAGTATACCAACAGCAACTCCTTTCTTAAAAGCAACCAAATATTTCACCATTTTAAATATCAAAATTCATAAAATTCACACACAATGTCAAAAACGATGAAAATACGTCAATTGTTTAAATCATCGTATCACCTTCAAACAAACATGATTATTTATAGATTTCGTTACATGAAAGAACACTAGTCACTATTTGCATTGATCATGATCTAGACTTCACAGACTGCAGCGATTTGTCCTTATTTTTACCTCAATTACCACGTCATACAACATTATTCTAAATAAAAGTTAAAGTTGAGCCCATGTGAACTGTTACACGGACAAAAGTTTAACTTAACAACCGACGTCAAATTGAACTTACTGAAAGTAAAATTTGGTAACTCTCGCGAAACATTGCACAAGTACTTTTCTTTTTACTGAGATTTACTTTCGGAACTATGTTCCTTTCGTATCACACTTAGTCGCCATAACTATTCCTACATACAGTCTTTAGACAGTTTGATATCACATTGCTTCAAAAGTAAACAAAAGGGACAAAACAAACAAAAAGGCTTGCCCTTTTTCTTTTTTCAAATTTTCTTCTTTTTTTTTGTTGAAATAATCTACTACTGAGAATTCATATGTCCAACGGGAATTATACAACTGTAAACAGCCCAACGCTTGAGTATCCAAAAGAAGAAGTAAAATTTGAGGAGGCACAAGAACAAAAGCATGCAGACGACAATGAAGAAGACATATTGACGGAGGTAACTTAAAGACCAAACTTTTTATCCAAAAAAAAAAAACGGTGTTTGTGATTAGATCAATACATATAATTTCACCCTACTGCTGTGCGGTCTGCTGATCGGACTTGGGTTTGGGTATATTGTTTGGGAATTTGTAAAAAAAGATTTGGTGTTATGGCTTGGTGCAGGTATCGGGTTATTGGTGGCAAGATTGCTTGAAATTATCAAATACCCTCAAAAGTGAGTTCCCTTTTTTTTTTTTAAGAAACGTCGACACACTCACGCTCTCGCTTTTTTTTTTTGTCCCCCGTGACCACATTACCTTTTTTTTTTTTTTTGTCACTGATTTAAAAATATACTTACCTACGTAAGCAAAAGTTCCATTTTCTCCTTTTTACGCATGCACACATACATACCCAACCGTAAAACAAACAAAAAAAAAAGTGTCGTGAAAATATGGGTACCTAAGAGCAGTGTGGAAATGACGCAAATTCCAAACTGGAGAAAAGAAATTGCAGGACAATGTGACTTTTTTGTGCAGAGCGACATGCACGATATTTTCGACCGCTACATGAGAAGCACAGCGGTGTATCACTACCCGAATACCAATGCCGTGACTATCCAGGAACGTCATGTTCGCCGTTACAATTGGCTCGGCGCCACGTTGTTCATGTCTTCGCCTATTGGTGGTGCGGTGTCCTTTGTTATTGGTCTCATTGCTTCCGCCGCTGCTTATTTGAGAAGACAAAACCTGTCGGAATCCGTCTCGTTGTTTATTGTCAGTTTCTTCGTCTTGGTTTCTGTCATCATTTTGGTTGGATGTTTGATTGAGGTGGAATTGCGAAAAAGAGTTTTGTTTTTGTTTTTGTTTTTTTTTAGTTCATTAATGATTTGTTATACGTCTTTTTTTTTTTTTTAAGTTTGTTGATAAAGTGTACGTAAAAAAAAAAAATTGTCCCTTTTGCCTACTCCTCCAGAGGTTCTTTTCCAGAGATTTCGCACTCGAGACAGTAACCAATGTTCCATTGCACGCAGTCGGCAAAATTCACCGTCATACTTATGCAGAAGATATATGGAAGATGTTGTTTATGCATCCTGCTGACAAGTAATTTTATCTTTTGTTTTCTAAAAATTGTCAAACTTGTTTGCATATATGTTGTTACATGCTATTTTTTTTTTTTGCAAAATGAATTGTCTTGAAAAAAATAAAAACAGGGAGTGGGGAGTTGCGAAATTGGGGCTGAAGTTTATATTTGGCCCGGTGCTGGTATTTTACAAAATTGCAGTCTTTGTTGTGATGATAAGTAAGTACAATGGCGCTTTTGCGGTGTTCATTTGGGAAACAATTGCCACCCTTTTATTGTACCAAGCGCACGTCAACAAGGTAAAACTTGTTTGAACAATTTTTTTTTTTTAAAAAAAAAAAAAAAAGCGCAATTCATGAAATCTACAAATATCCTCCTGTTCTCTCCAAATATTTAACAACCCTTTGGGAACATTAGGAAGCTCGATTCTTGGAACCCTCGATGGCATTCATGTGGCTGGCATTTGTGGTGAATGTATTTGAAATATGGTACTGCTCACCTGCGAATGGGCGCGTTGACAGCGTTTCCGTGCTGGGTACAAACACGATCAAAAAACTGGAATTGGAAAGTGACAAGCGTATTCCCAAACAAAAAGTAAATATATTGTTGAAAGGATTTGCAGTGTCACTCGTGCTGCTGTTTTTGAGCGGCTGTTTGGTTTCTTCCGTATCCAATGATGTGTTGGAAGATATTACCATTTACAATTTTGACAAGTCGTGGAAACAAAATTATAACAAAAATAAACGTATGTTTTATTTTTATTATTATTTTTACTTTGTGTTTGCTGCGACAAACAATAACATTGAAATGTTAGTGTCAAATAAATTAATAGATTACATCATGTGTGAAAACAAGGATAACACGAACAGCACTCGTCGATTGATAGAGGACTTAGACTTAACGGACTTGGCGAAATCGGGCTCCACGATTAAGAGCAAATACGAAAATGACTATGACGCCTTGTGCACAAAGCGCACGTATGGCTCAATGGCTGTTGCAGTGGCACTCGCTAGCATAGATTGGTTCTTGTTGCTCCTGTTGGCGATTTATTGGCATGTCAACGACAAATCTCAGGAAAACTTTGACTATGACGATAGCCAAGCTATTTGGTATAGCATCACATCGCTACGCATTGATAGTGTGTCTTCCTCCTTGACTTGGATCGGACGAATTATTGAAATGATAGGATATGACTGCACTTATGTCCATATGAATTCCAAGGATGCCGAGGAGGTTGAAAAGTATCTCACTTATGCTGCTCCATGGTATGCCCATCTTAATCCTAGCCAACCTAATGCTGCTAGCTTAATGCCCAGAAAAGGCTTTTTCATCACTAAACCTGTTCCTGGAATATAAGGTTTTTTTTGTCCTCAGCACTTTTTACATGTGCGGTCACTAAGAGGAAAAAAACCAGTTTGTGCATTTTTTTTTGGTGTTTTGTTGTGGTCACTGAAATTGACTTTGAAACTGGCACAACACTGATAAAACAAAAACATTTTTTTGCTATTTGACGATTAGTGGATATGTCCAAGTTTACGTAGTGCTTTTTCCTACTTCAAATTTTTACTCTGAGTTCAAAAAGAGATAAACTTGCAGGTTTTAGCAAGAATTCAATTTCAAAAGATTACAAAGCTTGTATAGTTTCAACAAAATTTTGGTACGTATTAATTCATCCTTGTTCAAAAAAAATTTTTATTTGAAGCTGCTCATATCTATGTGTCCATCAAAGAGCAGAAAAGCGATATTGTTTTTACTTCAAGTGAAACACAGAAAATAGTTGCTATTTACCAAAATATTATCTGTGTGACGTAGGTGTTTAATTTTGGAGTTTCAAAGCTCAATTCTCTGTGC
This sequence comes from Reticulomyxa filosa, assembly GCA_000512085.1. NCBI lineage: Eukaryota > Foraminifera > Reticulomyxidae > Reticulomyxa > Reticulomyxa filosa. The sequence continues at coordinate 4,324 of ASPP01022375.1, forward strand.
ATAGTACAGTGTACGTGCACTGATGACCGGAACATGTAAAAAAAAAATTAATATACAACTATTAAATATACATTAGACCGTTGAACAACTAGCTTTTTTACGTTTTGGAATGCAGAATTGATCACAATTATCTTCTTCACAACAAATGTTTAGAAAAGCAAACGTCAAAAGAAACAGTTTTTTGCCCCTTTTAAAAAATGTATACGGTTTTTTTTCGTTTAAGACAAAGGTTTAAAATCACGGAAAAAAACAAAAATGTCGTCTGCTTGGCGTAATACTTTTGGTAACTTTTTAGCTTCTTTTCTTTCAATTCATTCCTACGCTATTTCCGGTCTGGGAGAAGCAATCCTCTTCCAAATATTCTTTTATTTGTTTGACATGGTGCGTCTGATACACCACACATCGTTTGTGGAAGTAGCAACAAAATATAGTATTTTGGGATTACCAGTGGCATGTGTGCAGTTGTTTCATGTCCGCAAGGAAGTGGATTTGAAGCTCGGAGTGACAGCTGGGCTATTGAGTGTGCCAGGGGTAATACTGGGGGTAGAGACATTAATAGCAACAAACAATATTTGGTTAAGAAGATCACTGGGTTTTGTTTTGCTTTTCTGTACATTCACAAACGTGATCATGGTCCACGTTCTTCAAAAGTATCGACAACGAAAAACTCATGTGGAGAAAGTTGTTTCTTCACACATACAAGAAAATTCATTGTCTTCCAACTCATCGTTAAGTATACGTATATACAATATAAGTACATGTATGCTGTATAAGTATCAATTCTTTTCTTTCAAAAAAAAAAAAAATTAAAAAAATAGAGAATTGCAAATTCCACAAAAAGAACAGGCTGAAGTGCACGAATTAGAAACCGAAATAGAATTGGCCCCGTCAAAGTACTTTTTTTTTTTTTTTTTACTATACACAAACAGAAAGGAGGGGACAATAGAGAAAAAAAAAAACAAAAACAAAAAAGAGCACTCAACTTTTTTTTTTTGACCTTGCGCACGCCTGGTCAATCTTTGTTTGTTTCGTTTTGATAATGTGCCATCCAAGTGTCGAAGTAACCCTCGAACAAGAAGCGAATAAAAAAAAGACGAAGGGATAACGGAGAAGTTTAAACTGAAAGGATGGAAGCAATGGGCAGGATTGATGGTCACGTCCTTGATTTCAGGATTCATGCACGGACTCTTTGGAGGGGTTAGTGGACCCCCTTTTATGATATGGGGATTACTTTCTGGGATAGACAGGCATACTTTTCGGGGTATGCTCACAGTGCAATGCTTTTTTTTGGTAATTCCTGTTGTTGTCGATTTATTGTTTTTTAAGCATCAATTCCATGCAAACGAGTATGTAGATTACATTGCCATTATTGCTGGAGCCTGTCTCGGCCTGCCCTCCGGGTACAAAATTGGGCATTATATCAACCAAGAGTCTTTTCGCAGATGGCTTCAGGTCATCTTGTTTTTTGGGAGCTTTACTTTTGAGCAGTGCTGGATGGTTTGAGTGTACTATTGCTGCTTCGTGTCTTGGAGGCTTGGTTTTGATTGGCTATGGAGTATACTTGTTTCGGGACCATCAACAAGCAAAGCCAGTGTGATTAATTCTTGTTTGTATTGTGTGTGTGTGTGTGCGAACATGTTTATATATGTGTTGTTATTGTTTGTTTGGAGGATATTCCATCAATACTTGTAGCCATAGGAGTAACTAAATTTTATCTTAAAGATTTACTATATATATCTTTCTCACTTGTAGCTACTCCATTGAGGCGATACTTCAATTGTATAGCATGTATAAAAAAGGGAGATGCTTTTTTGTATAAAGTGCTGCTTTTGATTGTTATGTGGAACTTTTTTTTGTCCCCCCTGCCATCTTTTGATCATATCTATCGTAAATAATTTCCATTGTGCATTTATAATCTGATATTTGCAGCAAACAATGGCAGAAACAAAAACCCCAGAATCAGATCGCGATTCATCAAGTGATGATGGCCAAGCACCTCCTTTGAACACCTCAACCCCTGGAGGGTTTGTGGACACATCAGCACAAGAGAACAATCTCGACACAAAAAAGATCCTCCCATCCGATCCAATGGATGTGGACGAAGATGAAGAAGATGCCGATCACATCGATGTCGAGTGTCAGGATAAAACATATTCGGTCCCAGTCTATCAAGAAACAACAGTCGCGGACATTCGCAATTTTTTAGCTACAAAGTACCAATTGGCCTTGGACGCATCACATCGTCTGTGTCACACCATAATAAAAAAGATCCCCATTCCAAAAAAAAACTCAATAAAGAAGCAGTTCAAAGCAAAGGCCAAAAAGAAAAAGTCACGGCAAGGAAACGACAGGTAAATTTTCCCCCCCCCTCTCCCTCTTCTAAAAAAAAAAAGCGTATTTCCGTTTTCTTCGCTCTCCCCCCTTTTTTTTTTGAAATAAACCTTGTTGAACACCAAATTGCGAAATCCACAACTCTCGTTGTGCAACAGCGAAGGGAGCAACAACGAAGAACGAGAAGGGAGCGGAGAAGAGGAAGCAAGTGAAGTGGAATACGATGAAAGAGAGGAGATAATGTGGTTGGACGACAACGACTTGATGAAAGATATTTTGGACAACTCGCACGAGTTGTTGACGGGACAGTCGAGACTGCAGGTGAAATGGGACAGCTTTATGGTGACGGTGAAGGATGGATTGGATGTGTCGCAAGAACTGGAAGTCGCCAGCGATTATTTGATCGAAGAAATCCTAACCACTTTGAGTCAACAGTACAGCATTAACATTCAATCTCTTTCTTACAATGGACAAGAAATCCCCACCAAACACACGTTGAAACAGTACGAAATTACATCAAGCACGCCCAACGTGGTCTTTGTCAGTCGCATCTCCATCACCATCCTGGACGTCGAATGCGACTTGTCTACCGATATCTTGGTCAAACCTTTTTATGACTTGGAAACTGTCTTGGGCACGTATTTGGAAAAAACGCGTCGCGAACGACATCAAAGTGCTCGCTTGTCTCGCAATGGACATCTCCTTTCCAACCAAGACACTGTTCACTTGCTCGGGCTGCAAAATAACAGTCAGCTCGAATATCGCGTTGGGGGGTACACCATTTATATCTATGACACCGATAATGTTCAATATAATTCCATTCGCCAATTGGTCAAGCCAGGATCCGAACGCAACACACGCGGAAGTTTTGCAATTTTTTTTTTTTTTTTTTTTTTTTTTTTTTTAGCTTTAAAAAAAAGAATATCTTACTGATGTAATGTTTGTCGTTTTGTGAGATATTTAGGTGACGCTGAAGCAAAAATGATCGAAGTGTTCGATTTTTGGAATTTGGCTGAGGTCAAACAAGCGTACAGTCGCGAAACTAAAAAGCCGTTTTTGGACGATGAAAAACTCTTGTCTGATGAAAGGCAATTGGAAGAAGGGGTCCCGCTCTGGAAACTTCGAATTAGAGACGGAGAACAGTTAGTCATTGAAAGGCAACAACATGATATTGCTGTTGAATATGTCTGTGGTGATTGTGGTGCTACTGTTCGATTAAAAAAAGATGATGTCGTTGCTTGTCGTGAATGTTTGCATAAAATTGTTTTCAAAAAAAGAACAACCGAATATGTCAACACAGTTGCAGATAGATTCACTTTTTTTTTATTACTAAATTATTAAAAAAAAGTCATGGGGGAAGGTGCAAACTTCGTTGTTATTCATAACTTTACAGTATCAAAAAACAACTCATCATTTCAGAAATCATTCACTTACGTTTGATTTGCAAACAGTAATCACCAAATTCATTTATAATTTTTATTTTAAAGATGATAGCATAACTACATTGGACCAAATATCATCAAAGCCAAAATACCAACTAATTCTTTTGGTAAAAGACTCCCAAGTTCACTTTCTTGAATGACGCTTTTAATCTCCAAAATCCTTGCAACAAGATTACGCTTCCCTTCATCAATTAAAGCACTAATTATTGATTTGGCAACATCTTTACTTTCATTGTAGTTGTATCGAAAAGATGAATTTTTTGTTATTTCAAGAATTTCAGAAGCTGTAACGCTGGTATCCAAACAATAAGTACAGATTATTTTTATAGCAGAAAGTCTTCCAGTGTTCATTGCTTGTTTCAGCGTTTTGTGAATTGCGTTTTTGAAATCTCCTCGGCTAAATCGCTCTGAACAAAACAAATCTTGTGCGCAATAAAACTCTATTAACTCATTCTTGTTGTCTCCTCGAGGCGTTAACAAGTCCACCAGTTGTGATTCGTTCAATTGAATTGGGATTTTTTCAAACAATTGAGCGTATCTCTTGATATCAAAAGGCCTATTATCTTGTAGATGTGGAATGTCAAGCAACGACTTTGGAATAAATTTTGGTCGTTCCATTGGGGCAGTCAACTTTGAAATGTAGTTTTCTGTCTTTGATTAAATCAAAGCTTAAAAAAAATTGAAGTGATTACAATTTATTTCCAGTACGCAAAATTTTATATTTGTTGGAAAAAATTTCATCAACCGTTAGCCTACTTTGAAATCTTCAATGGGAAATGACTCTAATATTTCTTTTTGATTGTTTTTGCTGAAATACGAGTTGTTAAACGTATGACTTTACACATTAAAATCAAAGCTCGAAAGAGAAGGTTGACAAAAGGGGCTACAAGATCAGTTTATTTTTTGATTTTCTTTCACTGTTCGTATAAACCTGTTAATTGTGGTGCTTCGCTTTTGATTTGAAAGGTACTATAACCTTTATGTTTCTTGATTTCATTTTGTTTTGATGAGACAAACAAAATGAAGGTTTTTTAACTTTTATGATCTGTACTTTATTAACTAGTAAGACTCTTCTGAAAAAACGAATATTTTTTTATTTATTATTAGTAAATCGCGTCGTAACATTTTGTGTGAAATTTGAATTTTGTACAGATAATTGCGAAAATGCGTGCGAACCAATAAAAACAAAATATTCAAATTCTAAAAATAATTGGTTGTTGTAATGATGTTTTATTTTATTTTGAAGTATTTTATGAAAATAATGAATTGTTAAATTGAATTTGTCAGGCACATTAGCTACAAAAATAAATTTTTGATAAAAGGGTTGAAAAAGAATAATCTGATTTTTTTAACTACTCATACTCTGAAAAAATCGATGTCTATACCACTTGGAATTGGTTAAGATACAATCAAGCAGCGCAAATTGCATGCATCCTCACAATGAAAGAAATCGCACATTTTTGTTTATTCTTATCCATTTTCAAATCTATCAATGGTACCCAATTTGAAAAAATAAAGAGATAAAGATAATGTTTTTTAATATTACAAGTGGATTGGTTAAAGCGCAAGTATACATACAAGCTTTTATAAATATACCAAAAAAGTTGAAATAAGCTTGTCAAATTCTTTGATCCATCCAATTTGTTTCATTTTGATACATCTTTGCCAGTTATTGATAATGTTACCAACGTCTTGTGTTGTCTTATATATATGCGTTTTTTTATTTTTGTTTTTTTTTCTTCAGAGATTGCAAGAGGCATGAAAAGAGATTTTAAACAAGGATGCGAAAAACGAAATGAGTAGATAAAAGTTGTGATGCGGACAAGCCACCAATGATATGGACAGAAGCCCGCATGTGATCAACAGCAACCGCACAATTGTAAATTGAGAATGGTAATTGAGACAGAGACTCAAACCACTTGTTGCGCTTAACACTGTAAACAAAAATAGTTTGCAAATTATTATCTAACTTTTTTTGTTTTAGTTTGGATTTGTCGTATCCCCCAAACATAAGCACATCATGGTGGAACTTGGCAATACCAAAAGAGTCACGATGATTAAAATAAGGACATGGAGCCAGGTGTGTATAATGTAGAGTGGGTCTAATTTTTTCTCCTTGGAGACGCACCAGTTGATGATGTGACTCTGAAAGTAAAATCATTTCGTTATTGCTCAATGACACCAAACCGTGGCAATCGACTTGAGAAGAGGGCTCTGATACTTTATATAGATCTGGTACCTCTTCGAACGTATTCAAATCAATCACGTTGACATAGCCATTGGATTGCGACAGAAACAGCAAACTATTATCTGCACCTCCCACTACTGCACGCGTACCATAAAAATTGTACTGAGATTTTAGTCCAAGAACGTGATTGTTGGGAAGCGGAACCCATTCATTCACATGTGCTTGTGCAAGGGATGATTCATCCCATACACTTCTGTAGTGCATCAACAGGCTGTGGTACACGCTCAAAGCACCTCCACCAAAAGAAAGTAGTGTAATCATACTCTTATTTTCCTCTTTTGATGGGTAAGATACTACAATATGTCCCCACAATTCTACTTCTTTTGGATATGAACATATCCATTTATACTGTTTTTTCACTATGTGATATGAGATACATTCCTTGTACTTTCGGCCTCCACAAATGAGCAACTCGTCACCAAACACAACACATTGCGCCAAATTTATTGGATGGTCTAAAGGAGGCAAGGTCTGGAAAAGTCCAAACTGACACGATTGTGGAAGTTCTTCGTTGTTATGCTGTAACATTCAAATATGGATTAGTGATAAAAAAAATTTAGAACTTTTTGTTTTGGACAAAAAAGTAATGTTTTTTGATAATCAAAACCCTGGCTTCTGTATAATACTAATTGTGTTATAGCTGAAAAAAACTGTTTGTAATTTGTATCGCTTGTCCATAAAAGTAGAGAACGGACGCTAACTCTAGTTTATTTATTATGTATGTTATTGAAATTTATACATTAATCAAACGGATGTGAATTTTTTTTGAATATTCATTTCCTATTTAAAGACTATATTCTACGTTCTTATACTTTTTTAAAATTTTATTTTGTCTTCTTTTTGCAAGAATGTCAGGAAACACATAACATTTTCTCATTGTGTAGTTGAGTCTTTTAAACAGAAAATTCTCACCAACAAATTTATATTCATACAAAATGATAAACATTAACAAGCGTAACTACAACATTAAGAAATATGCGAATAGTAAAACTTTATTTGATTTAAATGCTGATTAAATTAATTGGAAGAAAACAAAAAACAGTATCCTTCCGCATTTTTGCAATTACTTTTTGACACCTGATATAATAATGCAGCACGTACAGCAATTTGTGGCGCTTAATGCCACACAATTTGTGATACTTCAACCCCAAGCAGTGTTGAATTGGCCATTGAATAACGTCGCTCTTTCTAGAGTAGTGACCAACGTGTCGAATGACAACGTTAATGTGAGCACTCTACTAACGAAGTTTTCAACCTGCAAGTACTTGGCTCTATCCGAAAAAAAGGCTGGAGAATTGGTTTCGCCCATTTCCAATTATACACTGGAAGGCAATAGAACAGCGGCATGGAAGCCTCGTTTTGATTCTCCGGACAAGCTCTTGGGAAACACTTTGCAAGGTTCTTTTTTTTTTTAGAAAAAAAGAAATTTCTTTATATGTACATATTTTTTATTGCAGCAAGGAAACAATCCCCCTCCTAAAAAAAAAAAAAAAAGGTTACACAGTTCGGTGTTTCGATCGAAAAGATCGACAATATCGATGTGTAAAAGCGGCACTAAAGAGTCTAGTGAACAACAAGAAATCATTGAAACACGTGCCAGTGGCGGAAGATTTTTTACGAGAGGAGCAATTATTGAAAAAGATGAGCCACATGAAAGATTTTCCCAAAACCATTTGTAAATACATTACTCATTGGGAAAGTGATTTATTCTATTTCTTGTCCACTGAGTATTGTCTTGGAGGGAATTTATTTCAATACATGGTCAATATTTTGCACACAAATCCAAAATTTCATCCAGGTTTGTTTACAAAAGAATGATCCAAATTTTTTTTTTTATGATTATTTCACTAATCTCTTTTTTTTTTTTTTTTTTTTTTTTTTTTAAAAAAATTTTTT
>ASPP01022423.1:0-22264 GCA_000512085.1 Reticulomyxa filosa
TTTTTTTTACCACTTTGTTGACTTTCATTTGGTGTAAATAATAGTTTGTTCGTTTTGGCATTGATTCAATTATACTTTTTACAACACTTGTTCAAATTTTTTACATAGTTGTTGTCTTTTTTTTATATAGTAAATTCAATAATTTCCATATAAATTAATTTTTGTTTCATCCGAAAATACAACTTTTTTCCAATCGTGTACAGTCCAATTTTTATATTCATTAGCAAAACTAAGTCACTTTGATAATGTTCTTTAAGCTTTGGCTTTGTCTTATTTGTGATTGTGTAAAGGCAATTTGATTTCAAAGATCTTGCTATTGTCGAACAAGAAACTTTAATTTTGCAAACTAATGTAGTTCTAGCATAATTTCTAGCAAACCTTATAAATTTTCAACTGCAATGATACATTATTATTAAAAAATATTATGAAAAGTGTGTTGCATGTTATGTAATCAGGACATATAATTTCATTTAATTATTATAAAATAGAATTATACAATAAAAATAAACAAATTGTTGTCCAATGCAAGTGCATTTTATTTTTATATTTATTTTAAAAATATTTTTCACAACGTACATTATACAGAAAGCGGTACATATATACTATTTTCATTTTACATCAATGACACTTTTTTTTTTGAAAAAAATATTTTTTGCCAGAATGATAAAAATACGAAATTATTTATTGACTTATTTGTTCAACAAAAAGGTATATAACAAATAAAAACATTTTTGTTAAGTAATTTTTCGAGATGATTTTCTTGTTATATCACAACAAGCAAGACCGTAAAAATTGCTTATAACATTAATCGATGCAAATGCAAATAACACATTTTATAGTTTTATTTCCTTTGGTGATGAGTGATTTATATAATTTCCTGTTGTATGACTACACAGCTGCAAATCTTTCCAACACAGAAAGTCGCCTTTACAATTTATTTTTTTGGGTAAGTTTTCCATCGTTTTCTTCATTATTTTCATTTTACATTCATGGCACTTTTTTTTCAACTGAAATTGTTGTTGATTTGTGATATTGAAGCAAAATGTAAGTTGCTTTGAGTAAAGTATATGACTTACAAAACACGTTGTCTATAACATTGCAACGTTACATAAGCGAAAATGTCAAAAACAATAAGAGTTTTTCTGCCTTTGTGGTCGTGAGAAGAAAGGTGAGACATTATGTCTTCTCCAGAATCTTCACCGACATCAAAGCAGCAAGGTATCCATTTTACTGATGATTCGCGAATTTTGAATTTGGCTCAAGAAGCAGAGCTATTGGACATGAAGCGGTGGGATCTAGAGTACGGTCGCGTACAATTGCGGCGTCGAACGTGAGCAACCAGCACAGTGAAGCGAATATATCGCGCGCAGCGCAAGTGAGACAATCACTGCAAATGTCCGGAAACGAGTTTGAGCAAAAGGTTGATTCCAGAAAAGGATGTTTTTTTTTCTCCTTCAAGAATCTATTGAGCATACATGCATATGTATATGGCAAATATGCATATACATTGGCGTATATGAAAACAGCGACTTGTATGAATGTGCGTATATGTGTATATGTATATATGTATATAACAACATAGTCGGAAATGATGAAAGCGCTACCTCCAGAAATCCAAGAGATGTTTGGTTAATGCAAGCAGCGATAACAGAGCAAGACGCGCGCATCGAAGAGCTCGAGAGGGACCTGGAAGCAGAGCGATCGAAAGTGAGCGAGGCACGTTTCGAATTGGAGTCGAAATTGGACGAGATGGAGTTTGCAAAGAGCCAAATGGAATTGGAGATGGGCGTATGTAAAGACGACATGCAGCGCCTGCAGCAGCGTATCCAAGAGTTGAGCCGAAAGGAGTCGCTATTGGACTCTGCGCAGCAGGAGAATCGTACGGCGCAGGAGGAGCTGCAAGCGACGCACCTGCATGCAGAGCAGTTGAATGAAGAGTTGATCAAGACGCAAGATCAAATGCAGCACTTCAAGTCGTTGTATGAAAAGCAGAACGCGACATTGAAGAAGCAGCTGCAAACGATTGCGGAGATGTCAAAGATGAAAATGCAATTTGAAGAAGAGCAGCAGCACCTAAAAGATGAGTTTGAGCAGGAAATGCAAGAGGCCGAAGACCTCATCCTCACATTGGAGGAGAAGGTCCAGACCTTGACTAAAGACAACCAAGAGTTGCTGCAACAGCTCAAATCCTCGGAAAGCCAGTTTCTGCAAATGCATGCCGACTTTGCGGACACAGCTATGGGAATGCTGACTCAAGATGCACAAGGAGGAGATGGACACGGAGAAGGAGATGCTGCAAACATGGCCGTCGACAAGACAGGGGGGACTTTATCCGCAGCGCAGTCTTCGACAGCTGCACGTCACCGAAATTTCGGGAAACTTCACGGCGCTCACGCATTTCGCAAGACCAGGTGGACGACCCCAACGCTGATATGACGCCGACGAAGACGACGATGAGGCTGTCACGTTTTGCTAAGCACAAGCCCAAGACGTCGGAACAATCGATGGATGATAACCTGTTCCACGAGTTCAAAAGAACCGAATCTATGGGAACAGAAGACATGGACATTAATAATAATAATAATAATAATAATATCAATGCCAATGCCAGTGTACACAATACAAGACCGTCGCTGCAACGACAACGGTCGTTCTCCATGGAGGTATTGAAGACGCAATTAGAGTCCAGCCATCGTATCATTCAGGACAAACTGAACCAGGTGCTCGAAGACTTTACCAACAACGGACTGATCGACAGACTAAAGGTGATGCTGAATCAAGAGCTCGACGGCCTGCGGACTCACATGTCCGATGTCGACGCCGACCAGATCCAGTCGATGCTCGATTCGCTGTCGCATGACCTCGAATTGCGCATTCAGCAATACATGTCCGATCAAAGCACGCTGGCGCAAAGCATGCGACACGCAATGGAACAGCTACGTATCAGTCACGAAAGGGACGTCCAAAGTCGCGATCAACAACACAACCCGCCACGCTTCGACGTCGACGATTTGAAGATGTTTGTGGAAACCACTTTGACCAATCAGTTGACGGCGTTGCAGATTGCTCTCGAAAAGGAAGTTTCGCAGGTGCTTGTACATAGTCAACGTCAAAATCACAATGACAATAACAATAACAATAACAATAACAATGCCAATAAAGATGATAATGCTGTCATTGAACAAATGCTTATAAACATGAAACAAGACATAACTGAGGGGGTCACCAAACAACTGAAAGAACTGCTGGCGCTACGTCGCGATCAAGATGCACAAGATGCCGGTCATGACCGCGGGGACCATGCGCATGCGCCGGATACCGATACCATCATGGGTGCCTTCCGCAAAGAACTGATGCCCGAAATTGTGGCCTTGTTTGAACAGATGCTCCATGACAGCAGCAATAGCAATAATAGTAATACGAGTGACAGAGACGCACGCCAGTCCCATGACGAATACAAGTACAACGAACGCGAAGGTGAACTCCGTTTGTACAATGAACAGCTGCGGGCCAAAGTACTCGCTTTGGAAAAGGAAAAAACAGACATGGAACAATACATGAAAGACTGCGCCAAAAGCAAAGTCACGGCGATGGTCAAGCTGCAAAATATCATCGACCACTTGAAACTTGACAACCAACTGCTCCAAGAGGAACTCACAAGGTATCATGCTGTTCATGCCAATCATCGCTCGGCCGATCCTCGAGCACTATCTCCCATCTCTGCACATTCCTTCTCTGGCTTTGTCGGTTCTGTCCTTGGCACCGTCAATAGCACCTGGAGTCATGTGACGCAGTCACAAAATCTGTCGACGTAGACTGTTACACATACATCCTTTTTTTCTTTCATTTCTTACATTCCTTTCGTTAATTTGAGTTTGGACTTCATTGTTTGGATAACAGTCGACTGTGATGTTTGTTTTTGTTTTTGTTTTTGTTTTTATTTTCTGTTTGTGTTTCTGTTTTTTTTGTTTTTGTTTCTCTTTTTAATATATTGCTCGTAGAGGTTCTACTGCAATCATTGCCTCCTTTTTTTTCTTCTTGCATAAGGAGAGAGACATTCACAAGTATAAAAATAAATCACAGCAGCTGCGTTACTCTCGGCCCGTCTCTTCTTGCTTGAGAGATCCCACGTGTAAAATTCGCATTTTTTTTTAATCCAATTTTTTGTGTATCCCTTTCTGTGAAAACTTACATTAGAGAGGATGAGCCTAAAAACAAAACAAAAAAAAAAGAGATAGGCACTGATTAAGGAAGCCAGAAAAACGTAACAAGCAAAAAAAAAGGTTTTCCCAAAAAAAACTTTGGTTTTTTTTGTTGAAAGTGCAAAGCATTGTTGCTCTGCCTGTCGTGAGAAAAAAAAATTGACTTTACATCATCGCGTCAGCTCGAAGTATTAACGAGACCATGAGTGAATTAACGAAAAATGAATGGAAGTGTAGTTTATGTACGTACAAAAACGCTATGACGAATGAAACTTGCATCGTTTGTCAACAAGGGACAAGACCCAGTGTAAGCGCAGGCACTGGGAGTAGCAGTAGCAGTAGCAGTAGCAGTGGCAGTAATTCGTCAGTCAGGCATGTGGCAACGCACTACCACCACGTCCCCCTTTTCCAGCAAAGCAAGCAAACAAAGGGCAAAGGGATGGGTTGGTTGTATGTGAAAACAAGGCTTGCATGGTGTGTATTGTATGTAATGTGTTTGTGTGAACCAAAAGGCCTCCCCCTCCTCCCCCTTCGTCTCCCTCTCCGTCGTCAGGCGGTGGGATGTCAAGTTACTGGTCGTGTCCCCGCTGTACATTTTTGAACCCGCAGGTGGCGCCAACGTGTGTGATATGCAGTGACCCGAAACCGACGGTGGTTTCGAACCAGAAGAATGGCCATCGAGCAAGCCATCACCCGAGCCACCGACACAAACATCGGTCTCAAATCCGCCCGTGAGTGGAGGCATCCATGGCACGACCAAGCCGAGCATGGTAATGAAGCCGATTAACAACAATAGTGGAAACAGCAATAATAATGGTAGCAATAATAACAATAATAACAATGGCGGCAACAACAATAATAGCAACAGTAACAGTAACAACAACAACAGCAACAATAATAATAATAACAGTAGCAGTGGTGGACTTGGTCCAAATCCAAATCCAAATCCAAATCCAAATCCAAACAATAAATTGAACCAGAAAGTGGATGAAAAAAAATTGAAGGAGTCACAGGAAATGAAGGCGCCCAGCAAGGAGGAACCCAGCGATTGGATGGCGGAATTCATGTGTGCGATATGCAAAAAAGAACAAGGATATGACATCCCCTGCGGACACAAGCTGTGTGGTGGCTGTGTGAAGAAGCATTTGCTGAACGGGATTGTGCGTCAGCGCTGGAAGAAGGAGGCTATTCAATGTTGCATTGGCAAATGCACGGAGCAGTTGCCGCACTGGCTGATCAAAGAGTGCGGTCTGGGCGAGGCGTACCAACAGCAGATCGAGGAAATGCAGAAAGAGTTTTTGATATCGAGCGATCCGACCATGACTCAATGTCCACAATGCAAGAATTACTTTGCCACGGAGACAGGCGAAGTCGACTATGCCAGCAAAGAGAAGGGCAATGACGGTAAGCCTATCGGCATCGAGGAACACAAACACAAGGCCCGATGGAGATTCCGCTGTTCCCAATGCTCCGCCATCTTTTGTGGCAGTTGCAAGGCCATGCCATATCACTTGGGTTATACGTGTGAGACTTGGAAGGACTATCAAGAGGCCAAGAAATGCAGGTTCTGTGACAAGGCTTTGACCCATGAAAATTTGGCGAAACCCGAGGTCGGGAGTGGTCCTGGGCTCAAGAGTATATGCTCGGATGACGCGTGTCTGGAAAAACGCAAATGGTCATGCGACAAAGTCCTATCGTGCGGACACAATTGCATTGGCATTCGTGGCGAAAGACGCTGCTTGCCTTGCTTGGACGAGAAATGTGTAGGCAAAAATGGAGCTACTAACAGCGAGGAGTTTTGCAATATTTGCTGGGTTGATCCTCTCAAAGCCGCTCCTACCATTCGCTTGGAATGTGGACATTACTTTCACTTTATGTGCGTTTGGAACAAAATTGATCGTCGTTGGCCTTCGGCGCGCATCACTTTTGGCTTTTTGAGCTGTCCTTTATGCAAAAAAGAAATCAAACACGAAGCCATGCGAGAGATGGCCTCCAAACATTATCAGCTCAAGGAACAAATCACTAAAGATGCTGTTGAACGATTGAAGATTGAAGGGCTCGATAGTGCTCCTCGACTTAAAGATCCCAATGATACCTATTATAACAACATTGAAAAGTACGCCATGGATCGCTTAGCTTTTTACATGTGCAGCAAATGCAGTCAACCTTACTTTGGGGGTATGAAAGCTTGCGAAGAGGCCGGAATGGAACAAGAGGAATCATACAAGCAGGAACATTTAGTGTGTGGATCTTGTGCTGCTGGAGCTGATACCAAATCCTGTAAAAAACATGGCAAAAAATTTATTACATATAAATGTAAATTTTGCTGCAGTGTGGGCACCTGGTATTGCTGGGGTTCGACACATTTTTGCGACGTTTGTCACAAAAAACAAGAAAAAGGAACTTATCTCAATCGATTGCCAATTGATCAGTTACCAAAATGTCCTGGCCCTGCAAGTTGCCCCTTAGGGATAGAACATCCCCCCAATGGAGTGGAAGAATTTTCGTTAGGTTGTGTGGTTTGCATTCGAAAATAAAGATTTGTTCCTTCAACTCAATTTGAAGCGCCATTTCAGTGTTGATAGAATCCGCCATTCCCTTAGAAAATTTTTTTTTGTCTTTTAATTAAAAAGATAAGCAAAAAAGTTCAAAAACACACAACCATTGTAATTTTTGACTGAAAAATCCGTTTTCAACAACTTGGAGAAGAGGAAAAAAATCAATCGAATATTCCCAAAAAAAAAATCGTCACACCAAAAAAAATCTATCAAAATTTCTGTTTTACTAGTTGAGTTTCTTTGATACTTTTTTCAAGTTCAAAATTGTTCGGGGCTCCACCCTAAACTAAGTTTAATAAAAAATGGTTTATATCTTAAAAAGATTAACAAGGAACCTCCAAATTTTTTATTTAAATTAATTTTTTTAAGCAGTTAATTTTTTAAAGATGTTAAAAGTTTGGTAATAAGTGCCTTCCCATCTTTTAACTAAATTTTTGAAATAATTATTGTTTTGTCAAGACAGCTAAAACAAAAAAGTGCAGAGTGATCAAAATCTTTTCAATATTTCAAAAGTATACGAATTTTACGATCGGGATCTAATCAATTAAAGTTTATATGTTGTCAGTTCAACGCCAGTGCACTTGGTGCCGGTCCTAACACAGTTGCGCACAAAAATCTCACAAAAAGATGATCAATCACATAGTCAGAAAACATAAATGAAACTCAATCCAAGAAAGAAGATATTAAAACAACTAGCACAACGGCACACAAAAATGTGCAGAAAAAAAGAAAGGTAAAGGTTCAAATTGGAAAATAAAGTGCAAAATTGATTAATAATAAAAACAAAACCCAAGTGTGTTGCAACGGTATGTACACGTAAGAAAAGAAGGAAAAAAAACACAAGCAAGCAAAACAACGTACCGGGCAACTTTTGTGTGACATGAAAAACAAATATGTTCTTCACAAAAGTCCACCTGTCTTCAACTGGGAATTAATAACAATGTGTTGTACATCATTAAATACTTTTTCAATATTGTCATGGTTAGTGGCGGTTGTTACCTGTGATCAAATGAAGCAAACAAAGCATAAAGAAAATCCACAAATAAATGAACTATTGAACACATAGGAGAAACAAAAATTGCAAACAGACATGTATGTAAATTTGCTTCTCTTTTTTTTGCTGATTTTTAGCATTAAAAGCATCTTTAATAAATTGGATGGTATCATTGTATTCATTGTTTCCTTTGTAATCTTTCCAACACACGTTCAGGCTGACATGCCTAATTTTTTCTTCAAACAAGTCCTTTTTGTTTAAAAATAGGATCATTGAGGTTTTGGTAAACCAGTGTGAATTGCATATTTCCTCAAACAAATTTAAAGTTTCATGCATCACTATGACATTTTCGTCTTCCAACAAGCGTTCATCATAGCTACTCAAAGAAGCTACAAATACAACTGCAGTCACCTGTTTGTTTTGGAATAGTAAGAACATGAAATAAAAAACATATTTCACCGTAGCTTGCAATGTTTAGCCGATTAGTATTTTTTTTTTCAAACGTATAAAATGCCAGGTACAAAACATTTTCAAAGCAATGTATCCATTTTTTGCGCTCATTTCTTTGACCACCAACATCGAATATATGAAAACGAGTTGCATTGATTGTGAAGTATTCCTCTATAATCCCTGTTGTTCTTTTTCGTACCAATAATATGTCCTTAAGAAAACAACAACAAAAAATTCTTTTTTTTCCCCCACTCTATTTCGCAAAACAATATATATATATATATTGTCTTCCAAAGCAACAATTATGTTTGCAAATCTTCCTCAACTTGGATAGTAGGATCATAGTTCTCTTGGGCAATGCGATCAATTTCCTTGAAAAAATGTTCACAAGAGTCTGGAATGACCAGTCGAGCTCGCATTTCAAATGTGGCCTGAATGCCTTCATCTTTCCACAGCACTTTAATATGTTCTCCGACTTCTTTTGTGATTGCGTTGTCACGACGCAATCCTTCAATGAAAGCTGCGGACTTGAGTGATGCCGAACGAAGCTGAGGGGTTTTTTTTTTTCCTTTTCGTCTTATATTTATTTTTTTTTTAGCTTGGCCCCTTTTTATTTTGTTGTTACGTATAACGATAAAAAAAAATCTCGTTTGAAGCGCTTTATTTAACGGCAAGGTTTTTGTATTCTCCTGGAAATTCTTCCTGTATTTCTCGACCTCGAATAATTATCTTTTGCATTTGTTCGATAATTTGATTTTCAATTTGTGCTCGATAATCTGATCTATCTTTGTCCGAAAATCCATCACCATGAATGCATTTCAGTTGCTTGAAGATTGTCGTTTTCCCTGACGAACCGGCACCAAGCAACAGCAATTTTTTCAAATCTTTATCTTGCTGCCTATCTTGTCCAATTTCTTTTTCTACTGACCGATTACTTGATGTTTCTGGACTAGAACAGCACGCTCCCATTGATCGAGATATTTTGAAGGTTAGAAATTATCAAGCCCCTTTTAGAAACTCGGTCGTTTCCTTTTAACATCATGAAATGGACACCAAAGCCTTAGTTTCTTTTTTTATTAAAGTTCAAAAATAGCTTAAACTTTTTATTTTACATCTTTTTCTTTCAAAAGTTAAATGTAAGCGTGTGCCGTTTTTGTTATAAATAGTTCTTGGAATTTAGAAGGACTCTAAAAGAAAATCAATAAGATAAGAGTAAGTCCTTATGTTGACAATATTTAATAAAATGTTTTTAGTAAAATGCAAGAAACTTAACAAGAATAATTGAGTTTTTTATTGCATCATAAACTTGGATTGCCTCTTAGTATTTCATAAGTAGGTTTATTATATACCTTGCATATAACCGGCCAAAAGTAAAGAATGCGTATGTAAGGATAAGAATTATACCTTTTTTTCCTACAAAATACACAATTTTAAAAATGTATTTACATGAATCGAGAGTAATCAAAGGCCTGAGTGCTTCTCAAATGGCACAACTGGAAAAAAATTTTCGCAATGAAAATGAAAATGGTGACGGTTTGGATATTGATCAATTTGTGAAAGTATTTGAGAAAGTTTTGTTTTCAAATGAAGCTAAGAACTCAAACGAGGGATCAGACAACGCAAAAACAATGTTGAATGATGAAAGGGAACGATACTTACGGCACTTATTTATGAAAATTGATGCAAATTCTGATGGGAATGTAGACTGGGAAGAATTCACAAATTTTTTATTATCTCAAAGCCAAGGAACGAAAAACACAATGACGAGCAAGTAAGAAACAGTACACATCAAAAATAAATAAATGTCCTAAAAACATTGCAAAATGTCCATCATTTTATCAAGTGCTAAAGAGCAAAGAAATTTGGTTTTTTTGTTATTTTCCCTCCAATTTGGAACAATATGTCTTACTGAATAAAAAATACGTACAGCTCAATGACGTGTTTATTTGCAGTGCGATGAACTCCCACAATCCAGATTGGGACAGTTTTAATCACCATGAGTCACCTATTACGCGCATTCTTCGTCTTCCACATTTGCCAAAATTTTTAACAAGTAGCCGAGACGGACTAATCAAGATTTGGGATGCAAACACTTTGCAATTGAGACGGACCATATTAAATTCTCCTCACTCTTGGGTTGTTGATATGGCTTATCTTCCGTTGTCCCGTCGACTGGCAACTGTTTCAGTCAACTCCATGTGTGGATGTATTTTTAGCGTAGTGTGTCTTTGCCTATCATTCATTTTTTATTCTTCAACATATGTTTTACAATGATCAATCTGAGATTATTCATTTTTTTGTTAGAAATAAAAAAAGTTTTCTTTTGGGCCCTGGACACAAACCACTCACAAACAGTGTAAACTTTTATGATACCAATGGATGGAAACTTACCTCTCAAATAAGCAATAATCCATACATTCCCGAAGACAGATCAAGAAGGCTGGATTGTAAATTTCCAAAAGAAGAAAACAAATGGTTAATCTCGTCAGAGCCGGTTTGCTTGAACGTGAGCACATTCAACAATGGCGATAATAGAAATGATGGAATTGACAATATAAATAGTAGAAGAGAAAATATGTTGAACGATAAAGAATTACTTACTATTGGAACGCAATCGGGCAAAGGATTCTTATACATTTTTTCTCCCGATTGGCATTTATGCTCTGGTGACCAAAGCGTTGCTCCCAACCAAGTTGGTGAAAAAAAAGCATTTAACATAATAAGTTTGGATAATATTTTGTCCTTTTTAATATGAATAGGTTGCTGTTAAAGATAAGTTTAAAGTGTGGGGGTACGAACAACTGATGACAATTAACAAAACTCTTCCAAAAGGTTTTAACAACGATAGTCTAACCATAAGTAGTGATAGTGGAAGTAGCGGTAATGGAAGTTTCGGAACTCGAATGAATGACAATATCAAGCCAATGTTGGTTTGTTCTCATATTCGTCCTTGTCGTCTCAACGTCACCCCAATTGTATTAGATATTCATACTGACTGGATAACACAAGCGCAATATATCCCCGATTTGTTATCATTGGCTACAAGTTCTTTAGATGGAGAAATTCGTTTCACTGATATTGAAAAGCGCAAAAAAAGCAAAGTTTACACTGGGCATTCACACGGAGTGTATGCATTTGCATATTCTGCCGAAAACAAGTTCATAGCCAGTTGTGGCGTGGAAAGAAAAATGTTAAAGCTTAATTTAATTGTTTATTCTATTGTGCAAGGAGGAAAATATAACAAACAAATGACAACAATAATTGATGGAAGCAAACAAAAAACAAAAAAAGACAAATCTTTGATCCTTATCGTTGCAATCGATTGAACATGCTAGTCGGTCATAATAACAGTGTATCACACATCCTAGTAAACGACAGCAAAAAGCAGATAATATCATTGTCATATGATAGATAATTAAAGTATGGGACACAAGAACTCTAAAATGCCTACAAACAATAACAACCGAATCAGGAGACTTCCAACCTGAAGATAAAATCACAGCTATGATGTTTGATAACATCAATAAACAATTACTCACTGCATCAAATAAATTACAACTGTGGCCACTCAAAATTACTGCTCGCAAAGTTGGCTCTATTTTTTCTGAGTGCAGTGTGTTGTTTGGGAGTACGTAAAACAACATTTTTACTCCTATTTTTACTCCTTTCCATCTCCTCGCCTCTTTTGCTATCTCACTTCTGTTGTGGCTTTTTTCCCCATCAAATCAGAAAGTTCAGAGTCATGAACATCCCATTAGTGCTGCGTTATTTAATTCCAATTTTAAGCAAGTCGTGTCGACGGACTACAATGGCAATATCAAGGTGTGGGATATGAAGTCATCTGCATGTGTTTGCCAGTATTCGCATGTTATTATTATTTGTTTGTTTGTTCTGTTTTCTGAGTATTACGTCGCAATTGTTAAATTCTTCCAAAAAAAATTTTTGGAAAAAAAAAAAAAAAAAAGAAATTCTGCAAAAAATGGATCACAAAATCACCGCCATGACAATTGATACGAGCCAACGACGTATGTTCACTGGAACAGACAAAGGGGTGATAAAAGGTTGGAATTTTAGCAGCGGACAGACACTGTGTGATTTGAAAGATAGTAATGAACACAACTACGCACACTGGAAAAACATTGATATCGACGAAGATTGTCAAAGCTCTTTGATTCGAGGGGCCGAAGTTCGAGGCATTGTATGTGTGATGGAAGCAGCTTCGTGGACATGTGCTCAAGTAGAACACTGGTTGGAGTCATTTCGAGACAAACACACAAGATATATTGGTAAGAAACTTGTTGAACAAGGTGTTGATGGAAGCGAGCTGCTGCAGCTGACACATGAACAACTTGCGAATAAGTACAATATTGATAATGCCATTGATCGCAGGAAAATTTTGCAAGCAGTCCAAACTTTATTTGTTATTATTATTTCTTTTTTTTTTTTTTTTTTTTTTTTAATTGAATTCTGCCAGAAATCTTTAAACATTAGAACAACATACGTATACATTTTTTTTTTTTTGTGCAAATAAAGAAATCGCAAATAATATCGCCTCATTATGTAGTCAGCGTGGGTTGGGACAATAAAGTGCGGATATGGGAGGACAAGTCCAACAAGACAGTGCAACATGCAATAACCGTGTTGCCGAACCAAAGTGAACAAAGTGATAGCAATCAAATTGAAATTACATGTTTGTGTTACTGTCCTCCTTCATCTATTGTGACAGGGGGATTTGACGGTTCCATTGTGCAGTGGAACCTATTATCGGGACACTTGATCAAAAAGTACACTTGCGAATATTTTGAAAATCATATACAAGATTCTACGTGTACGTGCGTGTTGTTTTTGAAAACGTATACAATTGCAGTGAGTGGACACGTAGATGGGTCCATGGTATTTTGGCATATCATAGCTACTACTAAAGATATAACTCATTTGCAAACAAGTGACCAAAATACTACCACCTTACCTTCTAGCAACAGCTTTGCAATAAAGACGAGATATTATCGTCGTGCAACTTCTCATCAAAAGTATGGTGGTATCACCGCCATGACGTGTGATGCAAAAAATACTGTTGTCATAACTGGTGACACCATGGGTTTTCTCCAAATTTTTACATTGAATTTGCGATCACTCACGAGTACCGAAGTACAAGATATTTACGCACTGACACCCCGATTGTGGGTATGGAGAGCACACCAGCACACCATATCCGCGTTCTGATTGTCTTCTCTTTTTTGTATGCGTACTTTTCTTATCTCTTTTTGTTGCAACACCCAATCATTTATTTAGAATAGACTACTTTAATGGTAGTAATCTCATTTTAACCGGTGGACATGACAATTGCTTGTTTTTGTGGACTTCTGATGGCACTCTCATCGGGTATTGCTCAGCACACAGACACTTTCATTTCAAAACATAATTGCTACATAAAGTGACAACGTAATTTCAATTGACTTTAATAATAACAATAACAAACAAACAAACAAACAAAAAGAATGTTTGGACAAATACAAGTGAATGCCAACAACGACTCCGTCCCAATGTTGTGGTCATTGGACAATCCTTCAACATTTTCTGGAGAAAAAACAATAATGGTACACTATTTTAACTCTTTCATTTTTTTTGACTGCTAAGCTTTAATTTCTTGTTGAATCAAAACAAAGGCAGCAGAGATACCAGATGTCGATACCAACACAGAAAAATCAGATTTTGAGACATTAAAAGTTTCCACCACAAATGAAAACAGCGAAAAAAGAAACCAAGCTGCTGTCTTGGAAAAAAAACTCTTGAAAATACCGCAACAAAGCGGATCAGCTTTGCAGGACTTCGTATTGCAGAAACTCATGCTTGAAAAATACAACACACAAATTTACAAAAAGCGGAAAGTATGTACTTAAAAACGTAATCATTTTATACATAAGATAGCTGTCTTGTTTTTTGCTAACAACAGTCAGTCCCTACTCAGAAAATGTTAAAAACACATGATTTGGAATCCATTCCTGATCTTTATTCTTGAAAACTATGACCTATGAGAACATAATTAAATTTAAGCTACTTTTTATTTCAATAAAATGTGAAACTGTTGGAAGAAAATGTTTGATATTTACAAGTTTAAGTATAATCGAGTGTATGTAAAACAAAAACAAATAAAACAAGTCGGTTATGTAACTAAAAAGATTTAGGAAAAAAGAGCGTCTGTGGACGGTATTTTCCACGAAGCTCTTACTTACAATTTTTTTGCACAACATACTCACTTTTCAATTTTTTTAAAATTTTTGTTGGTTTTCAAATCTAATTTCTAGCCAATGCAATCTATCACATGTTAGTGCTATCGTGCTGTTTTTGATTAATGACAGCAATTTCTTCTGTTTTTTTCTCTTTCTGCATTTTGGTATAATGCACACTATACTCAGTACATCATCAAAATATGAAAAGAATTTTTAAAAGGGCTCGAATGTAGTAACTCGTTCTAAATAACTGACATAAATACCAATGGGAAATGCCGAGCAGAAGAACGGATCAGTTGCGCCTAGCGAAATTGAGAAATGCATCGACGCCTTTAAAGATTCGTTTCAACATGTGACCCATCAAGACATGATAGACTTAACAGTCCCACAGTCGTTTGAATTTTCGCTTCCTTCGTATATTTCTTACGCTAAGTATGCTTTATCGAAGGATGAACATTTGGCCCAAATGCGTGCCAAAATAGTTCCAATTCGATTGAAAGAGGATGTATTTTGGACCAAATATTTTTACAAGCTCCAGGAGTTCAAAAACCAAGCCCAAAAAGCGACATCCCCAAAGCCTGCAGAAGTGAAAAAGAAAAAATCATCGGTATGAAGTGAAAGAAGGAAAAAAAAAAGGGAGAAAATATAAAATTTTTAAAAAAATTTAGAAAAAAGAAGAATCTGAATCCGAATTAAAGTCGAACGAAAAGAGAGACGATATATTTGAATTGGTGTTGCAAAAACCAAGTGTATGGTTGTATCAAATCCCTGCAAAATTATGGAAAGGAAGAAACAACAAAGCAGAGGAGTGGAACATATTAAATCCATTGTGGTGTGGACGCATGCGCATCATCGCGTATGAAAAAGGGATGAAATTGAAAATTCAATTTTTGGAACCAAGCGGGACCATATATTTGGAAAGTGTCGAAATTCCACTGGACAAGATCGACGATACAGATAATCCAATGCATCATTACTTTGATGCCTATGGCGTTGCCGACAGCAGTCGATATTTCGTCATATGGGTTGAGACCCCAGGACCAAAGAAGGTGCGTGTACCCTTTGGCTTTGGCATGCGCGAAAGACAGGATGCGTTTGATATACGGTAAAGCAGATAAAATCAAACAAAAAATTGCGTGTACAATATATATACATATATAATATATATGTATATATGTGTATATTTTTTTTTCTTTGGAAACAACAAATAAAAACAAAAAAGTCAATTTTTATAATGCATAATTTGTGGCTGGTCAAGTGCGTGCATAAATGATCAAATGAGAGTCGTGCAGCGACAAAAAGAACTTAACATCAAAGGGGAAGACATTGACAGCGGTGAAAGTGATGATGACAACGACGGTGACAACAACAAGAAAAAGACGGAAGAGAACAACACAAGTACCGGCGTGTTCAATTTAAAAGACAACGAATTGATTCGAATTGGATCACATCTTTCTGGAACTCAGCAAATGGCAGCTGAAGTTGTGTCCAATGTAAATGAGCAAAACACTGGAAACGATGTGTCTTGGAGGGCTTTGCTCCTGTCTCCTCCTCCTTCTTCTGATCCTCAAAGTGACCGCCACACTCCTCCCAAACCCGAATCACCCCCTCCACCCGCAAACGAGGAATGGGGAGATTTCTCTGGAGGTTAAATTTTTGCTTTTTCACTTTGCTTAGTAAACTCAATGGAAACTTTTTATTTTACACACAAAAATTATGACCTTTTTTCTTTTTATATCTTTTCAATTCACAAAGCCATCAATCGTATTCAAGTATGCAGTTTCCAAAAGCATCAACATGATCGATAATTTTTTATGTACAATCGCAAAAAAAAAAGACTTTCCAACATGCGCCACTATAAATATTTAAGAATACTTATACTTTTTTGTAAGTGTAGTTTAGAATTGTATTAGACTTCAATTTACCACACATTTATGACGCGTCACCATAAAAATAACATTTTTGTTGGATGAATTTTAAAATGAAAAGTAGTTGAGCTGCTAAATTTTGTTATCTTATTACCACTTCAAGATTCTTCAGATATAAACAACTAAGAAAATCCTTTTAAAAAGTAAAAACAAAATTGTCAAAGTTAGTACTCAACAAATAGTAAAACGAAAAACTTCGGAAATACTAGCAAGGTGCATATTAAACAAAATATATTGTAAATATATGCGACATTTGAAAGCTTGTTTCTACGAAATGGTTAGATATAACATAAACAATAAATGTACAGTTTATAAAAGTGATTCATTATTCAAATTTTTTACTAGCGAAAATCCGCATGTTATTCTGGTGAATTCAACTATTGTAATGTTCTATATACAACACAATAATTTGCTGTAAGTACTTTTTAAGAACTGTTTTAAAAAAAATTTAAAATGCGAAATTTCGTATTAAAAAAAAATCTTGCATAAAAAAAACTTATATTTACATTTGCATTGCTCCAAATCGCAAACGCAATACCAAACGCAATCTATTTCATTTTGGATATAGTAGTCTCTCAATGTAAAAAAGTTTTCCATTGTTTGCTTGTAAACATAAGACATTGATGCTATGTACTGAATTTATCAAATGTAGTTTTTTTCCAATAAATCTTCACAAAACTGCTTTTTTGTTAGTTTTTTCTCAATAAATTAAAAAATAATAAACAAATAAAGAGTTTGGATAAAAAGTGCTTCATTATTTGCAAGTCGTCACTACATACTTGCAACATCAAATATGATATAATTTCTTTTTAGATGTTACAGTCGCTCAAAGTACGATAGTCATCACATTTTTTTTGTGCATTGCTATATTGCTGATAACAAAAAAAAAACACAGACTACATTATAGTTCGAATATTTTCATTTGTCTTTTGACAACAACATTCTGAGTCCAATAAAACAAGAAGTGTTTGTTGGATTTGCCATGATAATCCACAAAATAATACTGGTTACTCTTTTTTTTTTTGCAATATGAAAGGCAGACTGTGTTCCTATCTATTTGCAAATATTATTGTTTTTTGATCATCGTTTCATCCATTTTCTCATCAAAAAATCATAAGAACTAAAATCTTTGCTCCTTGCCTATCATTTCGGACATTAGGAAAAAAAAGACTGACAAACTTCTCTTATGTTACCACAACAGAAACTGACGTCAATTTTTAACAAATAACAAACAAAAGAGCAAAATTTTACCTAGAGCCACAAAACAAGTCTTTGTAGTTTGTCACCAAAAGACAAAAAAACTGAACCACTCCCTTGTAACCATATAATTTTAATTGATTTCATAAAATAATCCATAATAACAAATTCAACAAATTAATAAACAATAATACATTTTTTAATTGAAAACGCTACAATAAAATTATGATGAATTGAAGAGTTTCTTAAAAAGGGTCTAGTTCCAGTTTTTTTTTTCCACCATTTGGCATCATTGAGTTCGTTCCTTCAAATTAAAGATTAGGAAAAAAAAAAAGTTATTCCAGTATTGCCGACGAAAGACTCTGTATAAAACTAACTTCAAACATTCAAAAGCACTATCATGACTGTTTTTTAAAAAAAAAAAGAAATCAATACGAAAATGGCTTCTTATCATCAATTTTTTGATCAAAGCAAATAATTCAATGAACATACGACTGTACCTATCATATGACAGATTTTTATTGGAAGTATGTTGAACAAATTTAGCATATTATGTACTTTACGTAGTTTAACAAAAAATGGTAAAGTAACTCAAATCGAAAGAAGTCTTATTTCATTTCTTCATCAAGAAAGACATGATAAACCAGACAGACTTCAAAAATAAATCTCATTTTTTTAATGAAAAAAAAACAAACTCATGCATTCCTCTATCAAATCTCCTTAGAACTCTTGATAGAATCAAAGGAGAATGCCAAAGATAGACATTTCCTTGTTATACACAGCAATAGAAATAAATATAAGAAGATATATTTGTGATTGTTAAACAATCATTTAATTTCTTGATGTCAAATATGATTGCCGTTGTTCAGTGGGA
This sequence comes from Reticulomyxa filosa, assembly GCA_000512085.1. NCBI lineage: Eukaryota > Foraminifera > Reticulomyxidae > Reticulomyxa > Reticulomyxa filosa. The sequence goes on from ASPP01022423.1 coordinate 18,434, forward strand.
ACATATTCATTGTCATGAATTTTTTCTTTCAAGTTTTGATCAAATTTTAATGTAACGCTTTCGTAAAGATGTTCAAAAATAAGTTTACACATTCAAGTAAAAAAAACGAAACATACATCACTATTCGTCTTTTTTTTAATGAACTTAATTTACTGAAAACAATAATTGTTCCAAGATGATGCTCGGATGTAAAAAACATATTATTTTCTTTTATTGTTCGTTATCAACAGAATATACAATTTATTTGATTTTCTTCTTTCTATTTTTCGCTTGTTTGCAATATCTCTTTCGATTTCTTCATATCATATACCAAATATATTACATAATTTTATTATTGTTTGATATTATCATCCAAATGCTTTGTATGCTATGGATTTCATTCATTTTGTTCAACTCACTATGATCAATATCAACAATTGCATCTAGCTTTTCGTTTGAGTGTATTTGTAAAATTGAGACTTTGGACTGTCAGTGATACTATCATTATATTCCTTGATTAATAATCCACGTTCAATCTTCACAAAATTTTATTGTCTTTATATTAGTAGTTAAACTAGCCGCAGTCCATGCACATCGTAGATAATTTTCGATACTTTATACTTGTTATCCTTAAATAGTCTTCTAATTCTTTTATATCGAGTATTTTCATTCAGTTGCTATTGTAATGAACATTTTTATCTATTTGTAGCTTTTTAATTTGTTAAATTCAGTCGTTCTTAATGCGCGCATTTTAAGTCGAAAAAGTTTGTATTTTGTTTTGAAAATTAAACCAGATAGCAACGCAATCGATTGTTAAACAAAGCCAAAACGACACAAATGTATTCTTTCTATTGTTTTGATGTGTTTCTTATAGATTTTGAATAGCTAAATTGAAGAAAAAAAGTTATCAGTTGCGATTTTATACAATTTACAAAATTTGTGTCTTATGTACAGAAAATTTTAACATACAAACTAATCCAAAATGAGATTCGTTTACTAGCTTTCGACTTACAAAAACGAATAATTTTAAAGTAGGAAGAATATGCCTCAATTAAATAAAGAAAAAATAAAACAAACAAAAAATAAAAAAACAGATTCACAAACAACAATATGAACAAAAATTAGCAAAAGAAATCTGTTTCTTTTCGAAAATGCTTATTTCTCAGACACAAATGTAGAAGGTTTAGAAGCAATCCTGCTTTTTCCACGTAAGGCGCTTTTGCACGCTGCTGTCTCTGTCTCAATTTTGTTGTCTCGTGGTGGGGATAAGTTTTCGTCATTGAAAGTAAACAGTCTCTGTTTTTCTCCCACTACCAAAACAGTACCAATCACGTCGAGAGCAGGTGATGTTTTTTGTCCATTTGTCGGAGCTCCAATCGAATTTCGAAAAATAATATTCACCGGTCTTTGTTTGGTTGCCAACAATGTACGAATGTGATTGAACGATTTGTCGACTACATCAATTCCATCTATTTGGATAATTTGCGCATGTTCTTGCACACGATTATCTCCTAAACAATGTTTGACAAATGCGTTTATTCCATTATTGCCCGAGTAAATACGTAATCCCATTTCGTTCTCGTTAAAATCGATACTAATTTCATTCTATTTTTTTCCAACCACACAGTATAGAAAAGTGACAAGTTCAATTTGCCAAATGAAAAAAGATATGTATAAAATATATTTCTAACCGAACACTTTGGGAGTTGATTATTGATATCACTGCTTGCTTGTGAAGGGTTGTGGTCTTGTTTACCAACTTGTCTTTGATTTTGGATTTTCGAGTATAATTCAGAAAATGGTTGTCGTTCCACAAACTTGGATGGATAAATTACTTCAGATTTGTAAGGAGTGAGATGGCTTCGCTGATATTGCTTTATTTATTTGTTTGTTTTTCGTGTGTATGTGTGCGTGTTCAATGAACCCAGGTCTTAAAAAAACAAAGACTCTTGTATACCTGCAGCCTAAAAGTGGTAATACGATCCAACGCGTTGTCCACGTATACGTTTGGCTTACTCTGGTTGGTATGCTTTTCCAACTCTTCCAATTGCGTTTTTTGCAATGCTATATTATTGGCTTGTTCGGAGATACTTTCGTTCGTCAAACAAAATTGTTGTTGCATTTGGTCATGCATTGATATTATTTTGTTGCAATGATCTTCATGTTTGCCAGCAAATTTTTTCACGGCGTCCATTTCTTCAAAATATACATTATAAAAAAAAAAACAGTTTTATTTCTTTATAATTCCATTCTAAAAATAAAAAACGTATATATATTATTGTTTATTTGTACAAAGATGAGGGGGGGGGACATACACACCGTTGTCGAGACAAAGGATTGTCGTTTTCATTGCATTATCAATTTGGTCCGATTGTTTCGTCTCCCATTCCAAAAACTCCACTTTCCATTTGGAGTTGGCATTGTCTAACAGCGACTTGTGTCCTTCTTCCATAGTTTGGAAAAGTTGTTTCATTTGTGCTTCATCTTTATTCGATTGGTTTGTGTATTCACTCAAATCTTGATCAAGAGTCTTTTTCATCCCCAATGTCGTTTGACACAGCTCATTATTGTTTTTGTCCAGTGCTTTTAAATTTGTGTATTTGCTTATTTGCTTATTTGCTTATTTGCTTATTTGCTTATTTGCTTATTTGCTTATTTGTTCTTTTTGAAACACATTGACACACAATTGGATGCACATATGCAAAACTGCTTTCCAACTGCTTTATTTGATCATTAAACTGATTCGATTGTAATGTCCACGTATTTTCAAGAGCATCACTAATCGTTTGTATCGTTTGTTCATAATTTTGCTTGGCATTGGCTTGGAACTTTTCTTTCCACTCTTTCATCAAATTATTGTTTGCTTTTTTTTGTGATTCCATTTGATCATTTACTTCGTTCAGTGCGCTATACAAATGTTGACCAAGTTGATTGCATGATTTGTTATGTGATTGCAAGCAATCCATCATTGTGGTTGACACTGTCGACAACTGTATTTATCATTTTCAATCAAGCCAATACGTATACGTATTTGTTTTCAACACGAAATGAAATGAAATAAAATACAAGCCAAAAACATACTTGTGTCTGAATGTCCGACATTTGTTGCGAGATTTTGGCAAAGAGCTGCGGAATCATTTCCACTTTTAATTGATTCGAGTGTTGCAAATGATCGGCGTTGATATTTTTAACTGATTCTTTCCATTGATTCAATTGTTTGCAATGGCTGTTTTGAAACCATTCATTGGTTGTTACCGACACTTGTTTCAAAGGTACCATCATATCTTTTTCGCAACTTTCTTTCATTGCCCCCGTTTCCTCTTTTAAGCTCTGTTATGTCATTATTCCACAATCGGTTATGGAATGCAATCGAGTAAAACCACAACAACAACAACAAAAAAGCTTAAATATCGAACCTGACACTGACTTTGCAACTTGGAAATAGTGACAAATGTTTTTTCAACGTATCCTTTTTGAACACGGGTCAAGGTTTCTAATTCTTTTTTCGTTTCGCGCCAGAGTCTACTTAAATGACTTTGTTCTTCGTTCCATTGCTTTACGTTTTCATATTCCAACGTTTTTCGTTGTTCTATTGTTAAAAAAAAAAATCAATCATATGGTCATTTGCACATATATAAATGTGATACCAATTCTGTCAACGAGCAAGTCACGGTCATGCAAAGTGTTTTCCAACGACTGCTTCACGCCTTGCGCTTGTGATCTCAACTCTTTTTCCACGTTTTCATATTCTCTGATTACAACTTTGTGACATTCCAAGTCTTCCAATACAGAGTCCAAATGTTTGGTCATTTCTCCAAGCTCTGCCTGTATCATACATTAAATCACAATCCA
>ASPP01022449.1:0-11256 GCA_000512085.1 Reticulomyxa filosa
TAATTTTGTTTTGGGGGTTACTTCTATGGTGACGATGCTGTTTTTTATTTTTCTTTCTATTGGTATGTAGATTATAATTTTTTTTTTTTTTTTTTAGTTTTACATGTGAGTTTTGCATGTGAGTTTTGTTTTTTTTTTTTGTCATCTTCTTCTTCTCCTTCTTCTTCTTATTGCTTAAATTTTTTTTTTTTTTAATAAAAAAGTGACACTCCCCATTTGCTGCATGGGACTTGTATTTTTATACGTGGTATGTGAATTGGGACGGTTCTTTGGGAAGATGGACATTGCACTGGCAATTTATTTTTTCCCCTCTCATCTCTTTCCCAAATTTGCCATGTACATCCCAGTGAGCCACTCCGTACAGTGGAAGGAAAAATTTGCAGACTATGCGCTGGATCCTCATGTGCTCAAAATTGTTATATATGAATGTTTCATCAAGGTACCTGTCGCGTTTTTTTTGAGTGGAGTTTGCTTGATATTACTTAGTGGCGTTTTGAGCATCATGTTGTCGCCTCTCATGTATTGGATAATGCCCAGTTATTTCGCGGATAGTAAGTTTTGCTTGTTTGGAACTGCTAAGAAGACCGACGGTATGTCTTTGCTATTGCTTGTTCTTTTTTTTTTTTTTTTGATTAATGTAGTTGTGTTAACAAATCGCATTAAGGCAAAAAAAAACAAAAAATAATGAAATGTCTACTAGGTAACATTAATTGCAGTGGATGGGCTATTGTCGAGTTTGGAGACACCGTTGGCGCGTTTTTATTGTTTTTGCCCATTTTGCCACTCACGATGCACTTATGTCGCTATGGAGCTCGAGGTTTGCTTGCTGTAACCAACAACTTCCTAGCCATTGACGTGAGCACAACTGCAAGAACAAAGATTGCAAAACCTTTTAGACGAAGTTTACGAAGTTAAAAGTTTGCTTTGTTCGTCTCCAAACAAAAAGCTACCCATACGTTCAAAAAAGCAATTTTTTTTAATCTAATCAACTTGGTTTTTTTTCTACAAATTGAAATTCGTTCCGGTATTCAATGCATTTCTTCACAAGTTTTTTTCTTATTCTGAAAAACGGAGCCAGCACCAAGTAAAAAAAAAAAATGGAGAAAAATGACCCGTTGATATTTATCCATTATCAAAAGTATTTTAAAACACTCTGTGTTTGGACTAAAGTAAACACACTAATTGTTTGGTATGCATGCACCCATAAATCTGGTAACTGATTGTTCATAAGTTGATCTACTCAGTGCAACAATAATCCAATTTTGACATATCCTAAAAAAATAGTTGTAATTCACTTGTTATCGATAGTGTTGTGCTTGCTCAATTTAATCACTCTTTTACAAGTTAAGTAAATAAAAACTATTTTTTGAATATTTTTGACGTTAACACAAATCTATAACTCCAACATTTATGTTGTTATATGTTAGAATAAACCCATAGTTGCATTTATATTTGAAAATTAGCAAATTTTTAAATAATTTATTAGTTATATGCCAGATTTAAAAAAAGCAAAGTGTTAAATTTAGTGTTATAGTTTTGTTTGAGTTGACAACTTTTTATAAATTTATTTACATTTTGTTGAACTATGTCATATTATGGCGAGGTCATCACCACATAAAAAATAATCTATCGTGTATTACGACATTGTTGCCAGCACTTTATTTGCTAAAAAATACAAACAATTGTTCGCGTTCAGTAGTCATAAAATATAAACTTATGAAAATAGTTATTTATGATTCAGATTTAACTGGATAATCATTAATTCAAAATTTTGCTAGTTGCACTACGCAGACTTGTAGTAATTAAAAAATGATTTTTCAGTTGCTGTCAAATATTTTCTGTTGTTTACTATCAGCTCCAATTCTCCATTTGAATGCTTCTATGTTTTGTCGATTTTTCATGTTTAATTACTAGTCAACTGCTTTGCAACACGACGTAAGTAAATCATATTCAAAGTAATGTTATTCTCTTATCGCTCATATATCTCCAATTTCCATAATCTACATGTGGCCAAGACAAGAAAAAGTTGCTCTACTCGGCGTGCCCGAAAGGAAGCACGTTACTGAAAAAAGGTAAAAAAAAAAAAAAAGATAATTAAAAAAAGCTAATCAATAACATCAATACAAATGCTTAGTCGAATAGCACTAAGGCCTAGGACCCGCATACCATCAGTGCAATGGGGGTGTGTGACCTTGAGTGAGCGTGATTATAACTCACGTGTAATAATTGTGGGAGGCGGTGCAGGGGGTATGTCAGTGGCGGGACAAATTTTGCGTAAGCAGTTAGTGAAGAAAGGGAGCGACATAACAGTGTTTGAGAAGAACGAGACGCATTACTACCAGCCAGGATTTACAATGTTGAGTGGAGGATTATTGGGTTCAAAAGAGGAGGACGTGGTGAAAGCATCAGCAGGTCTATTGTACCGTCCAGTGGAAAGTGTATTTGACGAGCAAATCAATATAGTGCGAGACGAAGTAGGTGAGTTTGACCCAAAGCAAAACAAAGTGATAACGAAAGCAGGCAAGTCGTACACGTACGATTACTTGATCGTGGCGTGCGGCAACAAATTGCGTTATGACTTGATCGAAGGGGCCGTGGACGCATTGAACGACCCTGAAAGTAGTGTTGGGTCAATGTACGATTTCACGTATGCGAAGAAGATAAACCAATTGCGAGCCAAGTTCAACGGCGGCAAAATAATAGCCACGCAAGCGCCAATGCCCATCAAGTGCGCCGGTGCGCCCCAAAAGTGGGTGAATTTATGTGAAGAATCGATGCGTGTGAAAGGTATACGTAGTGCGTGTGACATTCATTTCTACACCGCTTTGCCGGCCATGTTTGGTGTGAAAAAGTATTCGGACGAGTTGTATCGACTTGCGACGAGCAAGCATATACACGCGCACTTTGAATACGATGTCCAAAAAGTGGACCACCAAAGGAAGAAAGTTTACCTGAAAAAAATCGGACCGAAAAGTACCAAAAATGAAGTCGTCATTGAGTCGTTTGATTTGCTCCACTTGGTGCCGCCACAAAGACCGCACGACTTTGTCGCCAAGGCTGCCTTTTGCAATGACGCCGGATACGTAGATGTCAATAAACATACCTTGCAGAGCACACGCTTTTCCAATGTCTTTGCTTTGGGAGATTGCTCCAGTCTACCCACCAGTCGAACTGCTGCTGCTGTGTTTTCTCAAAGTCCGATCTTGGTTTATTATCTTGAAAGGCAAATGCTTATTGATGCTAAGACCACAACTTCCACCTCGACTGCAACGCCCATAACCACCACGGTCGCTTATGATGGCTACACCAGCTGTCCTATCTTTGTTGGAGATAAGAAATTAATGCTGGCCGAGTTTTTGTACGATGGCCAAGTTAGTGAAACTTTTGCCAGGTTCGTTGATCAACGTACTCCTACCACCTATTTTTACTATTTGAAACGATATGTCTTTCCTCATGTCTATTGGAATTATGTTCCTCTCGCTCAGTGGTTTGGTCGAAATGGATTCAATCCGCCCCATTTCTTTCTTCAAACTCCCTCCCTTTCCTCGGGACATCAAGCACTACACAAATCACACTAAATTATACTCATCTTTTTTTTAAATAAATAAATAAAAGGGGGTGGCCTTTTTTTTTCCCCCTCCTCCTTCCCCCCCTTCATCTTGCACAAAAGCGTACTTAATTTATTTGAATAAAACATTAGCGAATAAATAAAACAAAACCAATGAAATTATAATAAATAAAAGCGTTTAACCTTTTTTCTTATTTTGATAACTACAAAATTGAATAAAGCCAAAAAACATCAACTATATGCTGAGTTTTCTATGGTGGTGCTTTGTTTGTATACTTTCTTATGATTTGTCGTTATTAAGTTTATTGATGCTTATCGATGCGTGTTAAAAGATTTGTGTAGAGGTTCTTGTTTTTATTTATTCGGACTGAATGCAGAGATAATCCAGACAATGTTCTACAATTTTTCTGAAAAAGATTTGACAGCTGTCTTGTTTTTTTGCTTGAGGGGGGCGAACAGCATCCTTCATACTAAAAAAAAAATGAGCTCAACAGATTTACATGAGGAATTTGAAAAATATTTAACAAATGATTCTTCTTTGAAGAATGAAAAAAATGAAGAAAATGTAGATATATTTAGTTATCGGTACCCATATAAAAGCGTTGGTGCGGGGTTGAAAAACCTGGGAAACTCATGTTTCGCCAATGCGGTGTTGCAATGTCTTTGCTACACAACTCCATTGCAAAATGTGATGTACACAACAAAGCATTACGAACGATGCCAACTTCATTCGAAAGGCGCTTTTTGTGCACTATGTGCATGTAATGAATTATTCAGGCGAATGTTGCCTCGAAACAGGAATGCATTGCCTCCGAAATCGATAGCACCGTATCGAATCATCGCCAACTTACCAGGTAGATTTATGTAAAGTAATTATATTTGGAAAAACTCTTCTACCTTGTCGTAGTGTTCATTTATCTTTCTCCCCATGGGACAAATTACCAGCATCATTCTTGTGTTGAATGGCTATTATATGAAAATTGCAATGGAAAGCTATCGATAAGTCTTTTCGCGTGGGGACGCAAGAAGATAGCCATGAATTCTTGGTATCTTTGTTGAATGCATTTCACGACTGTTTGCTCTCTGAAAGTAAATGGAATAAGTTGAGTGAGAGAATGTCCACTTCACGTATACATCTTTTTCCAGTCTTTTATTATTATTATTATTATTATTATTGCTTTTCCAGCAAAACATAACGTATACAACTTGCCACATACGTATACACTCAAAAACAAAACAAAACAAAAAAAATAGCACGAATAAAAAGTCAGCAATACAACAAATATTTGGAGGTCACATGCAATCCCATGTTGAGTGCTTGAATTGTAATAAATACAAATCTAATGTCTTACAGCCGTTTCTCACAGTGTCGCTAGAAATTACTGAGCAATACTCTCTTACGAGTTCTTTGTCGCATTTCACTAAAAAAGAAACTATTCAAGGGTTTTCTTGCCCACTTTGTTCGCATAAAAATGTGAATGCGACAAAACAACTAACGTTCTTTGAACCTCCCCACATTTTGGTTGTTCATTTCAAACGGTTTTCTATTGCTGTGCAAGGACAACTCAACAAGCTCAATCAATTTGTCCAGTTTGATGAATTCCTCACATTGCGACCAACCAAAAAAGGAGGTGGCCCTGTGTTCTATGAATTATTTGGTGTTTTGGTCCATTTGGGACGATCTATCGGTTTTGGTCATTACATTGCTTTTGTGCGAATAGCACATGATTGGTATTGCATGGATGATAATAATGTTTACAAAGTTCCCAATGGTATAAATGAGATATTAAAATCTCAGGCTTATATTTTGTTTTATCGAAAGTATTCTATGAACTTGCTTGTTTCGAAATTATAAAAAACTTTGGTTTAATCCCCGTCGCTTTTTAGGAACAGAGTCAAAGACAAATAATATAAATAAATCAAAATAACATAGATTTTTACAAAATGTGATGTCCTTTACCTTTTTGCAGGGCTGTTAACTTTTAAACAATTATTTTTGTGCTTATTTCTTGCCCTTAGAGGAAACAAAACTCGTTCAAACTCTTCAAAAGGGGTTAAAAAGAGCCTCTACTTTTTTTTTAGGAGGCTGTTAAAAATCTGGTATAGAAAAGAAAAAAATTTCATTAGGTTCTCAAATCAACAATCAAGAAAAATTTTACGTGAACGAAAGGTGTAAACAAAAAAAAATTTACGCTAATTTGAAGAAAAACAATTTTGCAACAAAAAAAACTCAATACTATTTAAAAAGAAGGATAATGAATGGTAACAAAGTTTGTTGTGCTTTTGTGGAGGAAAAAAACATTTTACTGAAACTCTGTTATGTATAGTGCACAAACCAGGAGAACAACACTTAGAAGAAAAAAAGGAAGGAACAGAATCAAAAAGAGTATCTGGTATGTATATTTCATGTTGTTTGTGTTACTTATTTTGTTAAAAAATAATGAAATGAGATACAAGGATAAAGAAAGCAGGAAAAAAATAATGCAAAAGTATTTGTTTGTTTTGATTTTATATTAGCAGAGCCTTTGGAGCAGATAATTGAAGCTGCAGATACTGGTGATGTACTTGTTAAGAAACTAAGGTCATGGAATTTTGGAAATGAATTACTAAATGAAAGCCTGTTGGCTGAATTGAATGGATCACACGTATTGTCTTGGGGGCTTACTGTTTGGGAGCGAACTGGTCTATCAATGTATTTATTTGACAGCTTCCAGACTAAACATAGAAAAAGTTAATTGGAAAAAATACATTTTACTTTTTTCCTTATTAAAAAACGTATAAAGTTATTTTTATGCATATGACAAAAAAAATTAGAAGAAGATATGTCCAAGATAACAAAGTTTAGTATTACGTACGTTTTGTGCAAATCTCTTTAATAAAAAACAAAAAACTATAGGACGTCACCAGTAACTCCGAATACTGAGGGTTTGTTTGCTTTATTGTCTAAAATTATAAAGACAATGAAAAAATTCAAAAAATATTGCTGGCTTGCTTTGATTTATAGAATTATTATCTTTTGATCAAATTATTGAACCTTCAGATACAGGACATTTACTTATCACAAAATTGAGATCATGGAATGAAGGAAAAGCATTTTCACAAGAAAAAGAACTGAATACGTTGTTTGGGTCTTATATCTTAAGTTGGAAGAAAGAAGACTGGATCAATGCTGGATTAAATCAATGGAAATTTGAATATTTTCATCATCTCCATAAAGGAAGTTAATTTAGAAGAAAGATTTTTAATTTACAATTTTTCATTTATGTTAACAAAATTATACTTAATTTTTGTGTGTGTTTTTTTTATAGAAGAAAAGCGAGGTATGTTCACTGTATTTACTTGTTTTTTTATTTTGTGTATATAATTCAATAATATTGCATTATATTTATATTTATGTTTATTAATAGAAATAAGTAATATTGAACAACTAGCAAATACAGTGAGGCAAATTGTGAAAGAAATAGCATACGATTTATCGCAAAATGGTGTTATAATACAATTTCGAGAAAGTGAAGAACGAGAAAGCAATCAAGTATTATCGAATGCATGCTCACCAAATATGAAAATTGGAGGATTTGATGTAAATAAAAGAAAGGAAGAATTAGAACTATTAAATATGGAAGTGGAACGTATGATTAAGTTAATATATTACTTTTTTGTTTATTTTAAAAAATAAGTATTATCACAAAACAAAGAATAATGAAATGCGATCAAGAAGTTATCGTATCGTATTATATGGAGGAAGTGGAGCTGGTAAATCTCATTTACTGGATTATTATTTGAATGAACATATAAAAAAAAATAGTAATGTGTCATATTTAACGATATCTTTTAATGATGACACGTATTTGGAAAATGAAATTGACTTCAAATTTGAGACATTAATTAGAATATGTTTTGAGTACTTTATCAAGACAACACGAATGGAACAATCAGTTCAAATATCAGCTCATAACGCAAGGCCTGCAGTATATAAACGTCGTTCATTTATTCCAGTGAAAACAACATCATTTATAAAATTTCGTAAATCATTTATTGCGTTATATAAAAAAATAAATATAGCAAATTTAGATTTAGAAAGTGTTTTAGGTTGGATTAGAAATGAAACAAAAAAAGACCTTCTTTTATTTTGTTGCGATGATATTACTCAATGGAAGAAAAGTGAAGAAAAATTTATTACATTTTTGAGAAGAAAGGAACTACAAGATAATAATGTAATCCAAATATTTACTACAGCATCTAATATTTTTCGACTTTTGGACTTACAGACAACTTCCGGAGCTTTAATACCTACAATATTTGTGAATGGAATTAATTTAGCAGATTTTATGAAAAAGATTCATAATTGCGAAACACCATTATTTGATGGATTACTTAAATTATGCAGTAATCACACAAGATCATACTTAATATTGCATCGACTAATGATAAATAGCAACGAAGAAGAGTCAAAAGAAGATAACATATTTGTTAGTAATATTAAAGAAAATAAATGGCAAGATTGTATTGAATATTTTAGTAATGCGTGGAGAGACTCAATTCTTTGGGATTTGTCTAGCAAATTAATTTACTTTAGTCATTACATTTGGCGTTCATTTTTTCTTGCTGAAAAGGTAGAGCCTACATCCCGCGTGCCAAATTTAGAATTAACATGGATGGATTTGTCATTACAAGGAATTATTTCTTTTCAAAACCGTTTAATAATATTTATTTAATGTTTTTGTGTAAATATAAACTTTTTTTCTTAAAAATAAATAAACAGAAACGGGCTTACAATCGTTTGATATACCACTAATGGTTTTATTGAATTTGAAGCAAGATACTAATAAAGAAAATGTGTTTTTGAGCTCTGTATCGACAATTTGCGATGAAATAAAAAAACCGTCACCAAAAGCAATGGAAAAAATATGGGCAGCATTAGTTCGATTAAAATTAGAAGTATTAACAAAAGATACAGAATTAACAAAGATATTTGAAATTTCAAATAGTAGTGATGATACTGATGAAAAGATTAATAATTTAATAATTAAACGCATTGAGCATAATTCTTTGAATGACTATCAATATCAATTTAATCAAATGACAGAATTAATTAAGAAAACAGGAATTTTTACATTTGATGAAAGTAACAGTGGATTTGATGTATTAGTGAAATTGGATGGTTATTTTAGAAATGATTCAAATAAAATTAAAAAAATTTGGATATTTTTTGAAGTAAAAAGCTTTAGTTTAGATAAAATTGTGAAGCAAGGAAGAGAAGACAAACAATTATATCAATCGATAACCGAAATAAATTCATTAAAAAAAAAAAGGATAATAACGACAATAAACAAAATGAAAAGGAATCTAGTAAACCTAAATCAATTGATTGGAAATTGAAGAATGAACTAATAAAAGCAAAAAAGACATATGCATCTCGCACCAAGCCAAAGACAGCAATGGAAACAATCGAAAATCAACAAATTCAAACAATAAAAACATTTCAAAAAATTAATGGTATTGATGATGATATTTTAGTATATATTGGTGTTTTTTTTGGGAAAAGAGAACAATCAGAAAATGTATATTTAATTATGGAGCCCGTAAGAGGAGGATTAGAAAAATTATTTGAAATTATGATTTGTAGCCCAATTAATAGCAATATCTCAAAAATAGATGATCTTGTAAAGAAGAGCTAAAATAAGATTCTATTAAAAGCTAATTTTGTGTGTGGAATTAATTCAATTGATTAATCATTTTTTCAATCGTTAATTTTTTTAATTACTATTAATTTCTTTTGTTTTTCATAACTGAAAAATTAAAGTGCATCAATTAAATTAATCATGTCGCAGTTGTATTTTAAGGACATGTTCATAATCTACTTAAAAATAAATACATTTGTACGGCAGTGGAAAAAACATTATATATTTTCGGTTGACATTTTCGTTTTTGTAAAAAAATTTTGTATGAAAGAGTTTTTTATTCGTTTATTTTAAAGAAACATTCCAGCAATGAAATTGATTGAGCTGTTATAACTTTGCCAACATAAAAACAACAACAACAAAAAAAAAACAAAACATTTTTGTGATAAAATAGTTAAATTTTTTGACGAGTGGATTTATCATTGTTATCAGAAATTGTGGATGGAGTAAGTGAATCATCACCACGAGGAAAATGTGCATGTGTATCTTTGGGAGTGGATGGATTGGAAGCAACCGAAAAAGGCAAACATGGAAATAGATTATTTCTGTTCATATTCATCATATTCATATTCATATTCATATTCATATTCGTATTCATACCCATATTCATCCCCATGTTCATATTCATGCCAACATTTAAATCATTGGAAGGAAAGGTATTATTTGATGGATGTGGAAGATTATGATGAATAGGATGAGTATGTAATGAATGATAAGCAAATGAGGGAACTCCACAAGAAAAGGAAGGCATGGGATTACGATTGTCTGTTAGCATCAAATAGATAAGAGAAGAGTTATAGGATTAAATCAAAGATTATAACAAAAGATTTTTTTTTTTTATTGAATGTTGGACTTGACTCTGTGAAGAAGATGAAATAGTAGGATTAGAATGAGCTAATTGTTTATTTATCCATGGAGAATTATTCATGAAAGCAGGATTAGGATTTGGATTGTCGTCTGTATTTTTTAATGTTGATGCATTTGTTGCAGTTCCATTTAAATTCTGCTATATTGTACACATCACCACATTAATATGAAGTACTTGCATTTGTTTTTTTAAACAACCAAATAAAATAAAATAAAATAAAATAAAAATGGAAGAGCAAAACGGTGAATGGCAACACATTGAATCCATCCGTTGCAATGGGAAATGCTCCCAAATTAGTATTGGCAGAGACATAGCCAGGAAATGAGTTATTTGTGAGTGCTGATGTTCTGTTATTGTTGTCAATATAATGTGTTTTATCTGTTTTTATCATATCTTTGTCTTTATCTTTCTCTTTCTCTTTATCTTTATCCTTTTCTTTTTTCTCTTTCATTTTTTTTTTGGTGATTTTTTTGGAAGGACTGGGTTGAACCAAAGACTGTAAAAGAATGGATGACGTAGAATTGGACAATGAAGAAGGGCCTGATGTCACTGTTACATTTGAAGAAGAAGAAGAAGAGGAAGAGGAAGAGCCTTTCCAAATGGGAACAGAGCCAGATACAGTATTGGGAGAAGTGAGTGTTTTGGAAGTATTTTTGACTTTGAGAGTTTTGTCAAAGTTTTGATCTTGCAAATGCAAAGCCCTTTTGTGATATTTGTGTTTCATTTCATTGATTTGAGATAACATATCTATGTGACACTCCAACATTTTTTCTATCAATTCTTGCTCACGTGTGCTGTGATGTACACTCGATTGTCTCCCTATTTTTTATATTAATTAAATCTAAAAAAAAAGAATTAAAAATTAAAAAAAAAAAGAAAGTAATGTAACACAAAGGTTGAAATTTGTGAGTTGGCAAAATACGATGTGGTCCTTTGAGAATGCGTTGATATAATGAAACAGTTGGATTGACGATAAGCAATTCAGTATATTGTTCCTCGACCAAAGGGATTTCACTCACAACTCCATTACAAAAAAATCCCAAATAATGATGCAATTCCACACGTGATTTGTAGGCACTATACACACAGCTATTGCTATCGTCTTCCTCATTGCCATTGCCATTGCCATTGCCATTGCC
>ASPP01022498.1:0-14758 GCA_000512085.1 Reticulomyxa filosa
CACTTAACTGCAAGATTACGAGGAACAAATTGTCCACTACCTGTTTCTTCAAAGAAGACCTTAAAAGAGTCGTCCTTTCCTGAGCTCTCTTTTCTTTTGCCACCGTTGTCAATTGCGTGTTCTGCGCAATATTGTTCCCAGATGGCGTTTCCTAGTTGTATGCCGGCTTGGCCAACTTCAATTGTGAGAACTTCTCTCATTTTATTTGTAAAAAACTAAATGACACTTGAAAAAACCGAACGAACGAACAAACAAAAGAACTCACAAACTCCCCTTCTTTTACAAAACTGAAGGGGGTTCTTCCAGCTTGAGACTAAACAGCACTGTTGTTTGTTTCATACAATCACAAAAAAACTTTTTCAAATACTCTTTGATGAAATAATTAACTAAGAAAAAGGAGAAACTCTAAAGAAAAGCCAACGTTAAATTGGTAGCAAATCTCAATTTACCAGTTCATGATGTTACAAAGGTGGTATGCCTAAACAGGGACTACCAAAAGCAAATAACGGCCAAAAAGAAATTTAAGAATCATATCAAAAATTTTAAAAAAGTATTTGCAGATTGAAATACTTGAAATGTATCAGATTCGGTTAAATTAAAAGAATTATTGAGAGTTATATGAACAACAAAATTTGTAAATAATCCGATAAAAAAATTAAATTCTTCAGACAACAAATCACTTTAGTTTGCGTGGCATCACCTCCTTTCTTGGTCGCAGTATGAAATATCTTGCTCCTATTTTATTCAAGTAATTTTATGAATAGAAAAAAAGGAAAAAAAAATAGTATGTTGCACTTTAACTTGGCATCCGAGGAGTTGAAACAATTTGATCGTTGTGGAACTGAGGGTCATGTCATCCCCCAAGGCACTACCACGTGAGTTTGACGTCGGAGTGTTAGATTTGGAAGAAGGATTGACAACAGTGAGGGCATTGTTGGAAGGGATCGAAACAGTAGGTTTGTCACTAGTATCGCAATACGTGAGCAAGTTGAGCAAGATAGTCAAATACGCCTCGTAATTTTTGGAAGACAGTTCTTTGAGTTTGACCTCCAAAGACTTGCCACCGCCGTGGTTCTGAGAAAAGGCATTGCGAATGGCGAGCAGATCAATCTCGGCGCGACTGACAAAGATGCGCTCAACCTCGACTAAGTCTTTGGCTTTGCACGTGTCTTTGAGTCGCTTGGCGAACAGATCAGCACGACTGATGCAATACTTCAAAATAGTGAGCAAGCAATGACCACTGACTTTGGTCTCCAAATTTTTGGTAATAATCTGTTGGGAGCCCAGTTCGCTCAAGTCTTCATACACGTCTTGCATTTCATTGTTCAGCGTCTCCATTTGCACTTGCAATGTGTCATTTTCTTCGCGTAATCGTTTCGCTTCGGCCACATCTTCTTTTTGCTTTTTTTAATAATACTAATAATAATAACTTAATAAAAAGAGGGGGGTTAGTTTTTTTAAAAATTTAAAAAAAAAAAAACTTTGTTGTCGATTTCAGACAGCAATATATCTTTATTGCTGAGCTCATCTCGTAACGATTGCATGGTGTCTTTGTATTGATCGACCAAGTCTTGCAAGTCTTTCTTTTCTTTTTGATACATTTGCAGCTGCGCAGAGATCAACGCACTGGCATCGGCCTCACTCTTGCCCGAGCTGTTCAGCGTGGTCAACAGCTTGGCCATTTCGTCTTCACGCATCCTCAGCTTCGAATTCGTCTCCGATATTTGCTTGTTGCTTATTGCTTTCACTTATCTGCTCTTTGTACTGTGTCACTGTCGTTTCATAGTTGCTCTTCATCTCTTTCACTTGGCGCTCATACTCCCTCTTCGTTGTGGTGCTCATCTCATTTGTCCGTTGTTTTGATTGAGATATTTTACTCTCCATTGTCGACTATTCGTTTTTTTTAATTTAAAAAAAAAAAGGGACAAAAAAAATTCAAAACTAATTCTTGCTTCAATTTTTTAATTTTCTGTCTTTCTCATGCTGCGATTATTGCCTCTTTCTCTCTTTGGTCTGCACTCTTTTCTTGCTCTCCTCCGTTTTCTGCCCAGTTCGTCAATTCTTTCCTTCTCTCTTTCTAACTATTCTTGGATTGACTCCAATTGCGCTTCCAATTCCTTTATTCGTGCCAAAGTCTTACCTCCTGAGGCGTCACGCACTGTGCGACGATCCGTACCACAATCCATCTGGAACTATGTAATTTTATACTTTCATTGACATGCTTTAGCAAAGCACCAAGTAGCACAAAGTGTGACTGTAACCATTATTGAACGTTTGTATTGACATGTACTAAAGGAGATGTAAATAAGTTTTGTTCTATTGTTTTACTTGCTAAACATCAAATATTGCGCCCAATATTAACTTGTAGAAGTCTATCATTTCCTAGAGGAGAAGCAATTTTAAATAGTATACATTGACATTGTAGGTCCATTATCACAAACTAAAAATTCTACTAAATTATACTAACTATAATGTAACGTTTCACATTTTAAGTATACTATATGTAACTTAAAACAAATACAGTTATCGAAACAACACTATCATTTGCGAACGAATGTGTATATATGCATATAGCACCTGATACAATACTATCAGACAATATTACACAATTCACAGTCAAAATAACACACACGATGTCAAAGATGATGAAAATACTACAATCGTTTACATCATCATATAATCTTCAAACAAATGACGATTGAAAGATTTCATCGTTACATGAAAGAGCTTTTATTGATTATTTGTGTCGACCACAATTTAGATTTCACAAGAAAGATATCAAATAGTATATTCTTTTTGCATTTAAAATCATCAGTTGCATAATATTTTTGATAACCATACAACAATTATACATTCTTTAATTTTTCCCTAAAATTGTAAATTAAGCTGCAAACATAGCATACAATTTGATCTTCAGACCAACAAAACAGTGTCTTCTAAAGGATAACCCTCCCCAAAAAATTAATAAAGAACTAAATATGAAAGGAAAGAATTCCAGTTTGCAGTCAAAACTGAATATTTTGCTATTATGCTTTTTTTTTTTCATGTGCCGAAGTTTGGTTTTTTTGGGGGGAGAAAAAAGTGATTGGAACCTGAACAAAGAAAGTTGAAAAAATAAAATAAAATGTGAATAATGATGGAAAAGGAGCTTCCAACTACAGCGATTGGTTTAATATTGACGCAAAAATTGAATGTATCTCCGTCAAAGCAAACGCTGTACTATACAGCAGCCTTTTCAACATTTTCGCTTCAGCCGTTATTTGGGGTAATGATAGAAGCGTTGTCATTAAAATATCGGCGCATATGCAAGAAAAGAAACTTTGCAGTAATGGGGGCATTGATAGGAGCATCGATGTATTTTTGGATGAGTGTGTACCATAAAGACTTTGGGTTATTATTTGGAATAACGGTGATTCTGAATATTGGACTAAGCATGACAAATGCGATACTGGATGGAGTGTCAGTGGAAATATCCAACGAATACGAACAGAAGATGCAAAGCAAAGATTTTTCAAAAAAGAAAGATGCGTCAGAGTTGATGTTAAAGTCTGTCCATGAGCCCGCGATTAAAAGTGGATCAGATCTGGAATCCAAATTAATATCCGGATCTGAGTGTGAATCCGAGTCCAACTTGGCTATTTCCAAGTCTGAATCGAAAGAGGAACTGAAATCGAAATCGAAATCGAAATCGGGATCGGAATATGGTTATGAACATGAATTTAAATCAGAACCTGAATCAGGATTAAGATTAGGATTAGGATTAGGACTAGGATTGGGATTGGGACCAGGACCGGAATCGGGACCAGAATCGGGATCGGGATCGACGCAAAAAGAATTGAAAAGTCATTCGCGTGGGTTGTTTACGGCAGGGAAGGTGCAATCGATATCGTATATGTGCCGAAGTGTCGGGAGCTTATTAGCAAGTGCGATAATAATCCCATTGGACAATGTCACGTCAGGAACGATAATAATGATCACATCGATTGTATACTTTGTGTTGGTGACGCCGTGCGTGTGGAAGGTGTGTGGGACAAGCATGGAGGGGAAAGAAAAAAAGAAGATAAGCTCGAGCTGCACAAGGGAACCCAAAACACGTTATTGGAAGATAACAGAAACAAAGACGAAAACGAAGAAAAAAAAAAATTGCTGACGATGCAAATTCTGAAAACGCGAATACAAAACATGCAAATGAAAAAAGTTTGGTGATGATGTCGTTTTTGACACCCCCGAATGACGACACTTTGAAGCAACTGTCTTTCCCGTGGAATATTCCGTTTGTATACAATATCGCTTGTCTGTTTCAATATCTTTGGCCCTCGCTGTTGTTCATGCTGCTGTTGAATGTGCCACCGACGATTGATGACGTGATCATGACGTTTGTGTACAGTCGAACGACCTTTGATAACACGCAATATCGGCTGTTTCAATTTAGTAGTTTGCTTGGGTCCGTTATCGGCGCCTTGTTTTTTGTAATGCTTTGTCGGGATACTTCCCAACGCACTTTGAAATTTACCTTTGTCGTAGCCCAATTTTTGGTGATGGTCAGCGGCTTTCTGTTTTTGCCGATCACAGACTTGGCCAACTCTTTCGAAGATGGCTCCGCCACTTCGGTGTTACATCACTCCATCTCCATACCTTCGTACTTAATCTTTGTTTTATTCTTCTTTTCCATGATCTCTTCCATTGTCCTAATGCCGCAACTCATTCTGGCTGCTGTCATGTGTCCCTTACACTTGGAACTGGCCATCTTCAGCTGCTTCACCGGCATTTCGCATCTTGGAGAACTCGTCTCGTCGGCCATTAGCTCCTTGCTTTTATCCGGGGTTGTATGGAATGTCAAAGAAGGTGGACATTGGGGCAATTTGTCCATTTATGTTATTGTTGCCTCTCTTTCCCAACTTCTTCCTTTGCTTGCCTTACTTTTCATTGATTTTTTTCAACAACCGTCTCTTTCTCGTCACATACGTGACCAACGCAAGGATGCCTTTTATGGACACCACGCTTCGTCCGCTATGGATAGCTTCAAAGGCGCTTCTCAGACGCTTCTTGAATCTTCGCTTCTGGAAAATGCAAGATAAATGATATTTTGTCATATGTGTAGGTATGTGCGTCGTTTTTGGTTTTTTTAAATCTTCATTCATATTGTCATTATTGTGTACGTTCGTTGCTTCGGTGTAATTTTATCCTATCACATCATTAATTCGTAGACACGTGCTTTTTTTGTTTGTTTTTTTTTCTATTAAAAGATGGTCAGCTCTTGTTCTTTTTAAAACCGTCGCAAGACAGAAAAATCTTGGCTGATTGTTGACTTCGTTGTGCTAACAATTAAGTGGATTGTTTCGTATGAATACTTCGACTTTGCGCATTTCTTTCATTAAAAATACGTATAAGCAAATCTAAAAAAATAACGTAGAATTTTGAGAGCGTAATACATTCAAAAAATTATTTCAGAGCTTAATTTTTGACAAAGAGATTACAGTGCTTCAAACTTTCTAGTTAGTTACAGTAAAAACTTGTGAGTTTTTTTAAAGGGTCAAAAAAGCAAAAAAGTTTTTATCTCGCTTTAAAAGTGTAAAAGAACTACTATAATGTCAACAGCTCCCACCGAAACAATAAGCACAAATGAACCTACAGAGGAAAATGTAGAAAAGATTGATGACGAAGAAAAACATATCCTCTCCTCCTACACAAAGATTGAAGAACTACAAGTTAAATTCCTGGAACAGAATCCAACCGTAACAATAACCAAAAAAAAAAATATCACAGAAATTCTCCATCAGTGGAACAGACATCAAGAAGTTGCGTGAGCAAGGCTTTTACACAGTTGAAAGTGTGGCCTTTGCACCTAAAAAACAGCTGATGGATATAAAGGGGATTGGAGACGGCAAAGTTGCAAAGTTGCAAGAAGCTGCCTGCAAGATTGCAGGAAAGATGCAATTTGTTAAAGCAATCGACTATTTCGAAAGAAGAAGCGATATTGTAAAATTGTCAACAGGAAGTAGTAATTTGAATGAGCTCCTTGGAGGGGGCGTTGAAACAGGATCAATTACAGAGATATTTGGAGAGTTTGGCACAGGAAAAACGCAAATTTGTCACACTTTGTGTGTTACATGTCAAGTTAAAGGAAAAAAGCTGTTCTGAGGAACTTCCTTTTTCTGCCCCTTTTTTTTAAAAATCACCCCCCTTTTCTTTTTCCAAATTTTTTGTAGACTCCCGCGTCGGTTGGTGGTGGAGAAGGTTGTGCTCTGTACATTGATACCGAAGGAACATTTCGACCTGAACGTATCGCTCAAATTTGCGATCGTTTTGGACTAGATGCGTCAGATACGCTCAACAACATTTCATTTGCGCGTGCCTATAACAGCGATCATCAAATGAAACTATTGAGTGAAGCAGCGCAACTGATGTCAGAATCTCGATACGCCTTAGTCGTTGTTGATTCAGCAACAGCATTGTTTCGAAGTGAATATATTGGAAGAGGGGAACTAAGTGTACGACAGCAAATGCTTGGAAAATTTATGCGAGAATTGTTGCGACTGTGTGATGTGTTTGGAGTGGCTGCTGTTATCACAAATCAGGTAGTCAGTACTCCTGATGCATTATCTTTCAAAGCGTCGCTCAAACCGATTGGAGGCAATATCATAGCTCATGCCTCTACTACGCGAATTTTTTTGAGAAAAGGTCAAAAAAATGCTAGAGTTGCAAAGATCTATGATTCTCCAAATTTGCCTGAAAGTGAAATGGAATTTGCGATCTCTGATGGTGGCATTATTGATACATCCTAGAACTTTTTTTTTAATTTTCATTGTGCGAGAAAAATCTTGGCTTGAGTAAATTTTTAGTCCACATTGATTTTTTGCATTTTTTATTGACAAACCTTCATGTAAAAAAAGGTCTTTCGCAATATCAAGTGCAGCATAACTTTATATCATGTTCAATCATTAAAAAAAAAAGAAATCCTAAAAAACACTACATTTTTGAGATTTACAAAAAAGTATAAAAGGAAGCATATTTTTTTAACCCACACATGAACGAACCTTCAACTTTTAAATTAAAAAGTGGAAGATATAATTATCAATTTTATTTTTAAAAGTGCATTTTGATTCTTTTTTCCCGAGATTAAGAAATTTTTGAAATTAACAAAACAATGTCCTGAAATACAATTCAAAAAGAAATAAATTTGATTTGAATTTTTATTTATCTATCGTAGTATCTTTAGTGCCAAGTGCAGTGTTCTCTTCAGACGAAAGAACTCCACTTGCACAAAAGATTCGTTTTTTTCCGCCAAGCAACTGTGCCAACTCGTCATCTTTTGCAATTGCAATCATAATCTATGTGTTAAGAACAACGGATACACACTGATCAGATATTTAAAAATATGATCAAATGAAAGGGAAAGTAAAGTAATATCAAAAAGGTGGTCAACACACAGTTCTAGGATCGATGCGAGATTTTTGGAAATCTTCTGATACCCTGGAAGCTAGATTAAATATTTCTGCTACAATATATTCCAAAGCGCTTGTCAAAAAAAGTGCAGCACCAAAACTTACAGGTTCGTTGAATATCTCTGCTTTCAACAAATCATGTATTACTTTCGATGGAAAAATCAATGCATTTGATGGATTTTTTGCTTTCTGTAATTATTTTTTACATGTTGCTTTGCTTTGTTTAATGGAACGAACATCACTCAACGGGTGCAAAACTTTGCACACATTTCGTCGCATTACTTACACAAAATTCACTGAGTTTCTTTGTGTGCAATACAATTGACACTGCAGTTTTCATATGTCGTAAATTCAATTGGCGTGACTTATCTCTTTTGTACAGCTCAAATGCCTCGAATGAGAATCGGTTGAACAAATCCCAAACTGTTTTTATTTTCATTTTTTTTTAAATGAGACTCTTTTTTTGAAATAAAAAAAAGTGCGAACCAATAGTACTGATCGTCCTCATCCCAATGTTTGATATGCCCATTTTTGGATTAACCTGTTTAAGAACCGTGAACAAATATCGATTGAAGTCTACTAAAATCGATCTCTTACAAAATTTTCTTTTTTTCTTGATTTTTGGTTGCTTTTGTGCCTGGTTAGGAATATTTCTGATGGCTGGCGTTGAGGTGTGGAAAATTTTGCTTGGGGCAGGTGTTGGTGGGCGCACTTTTTTTAAAAAAAAGGTAAAGGAATAAAGCATCCACGCGACAAAGCACAAAACATTTTTTAATGACTCTAACTGCCGTTACGGATTTTGCATACACTACTATGAAATCCCAAACCCACAGCACATTCACGACAGCACGTATCATATGGATTACCTC
Source organism: Reticulomyxa filosa (assembly GCA_000512085.1). NCBI lineage: Eukaryota > Foraminifera > Reticulomyxidae > Reticulomyxa > Reticulomyxa filosa. The sequence goes on from ASPP01022498.1 coordinate 8,315, forward strand.
GTGCAGTTTTTCCCGGATTAACTGACATGTTACATCCAATCTAAATTGAAAAAAAGAACGTTCTTGGAAAATGCTTGGTAGTGAGGAAAGCAAAAAACAACAGATTACTTTGCATTTAACAGGAATCATTTAAACTCTTTTTAATTGAGAGAAAATGCAGTTATTTCACGTTTAAACAAATCGCAAATGCTTCAAAAAAAATCTTTTTGTTTGTTCCCAAACTTTCTACTGTTTCAGGACTCCGTTTTTCCAAGAATTTCACACGTAAACACAAAAGAGATCAAAAAATTACAACCTTGAACTGTTGTTGCTTTACTAAAGGTATTTCAAATTTTTTGAGAAAACAATTAGTTCGGTTTTCTTATTAATTCATGTGAACACAATCTAAACTTTGAGAGTTTTTCTTTTTGCTTTCACTGAGACTTTACTTTTAAATTTTCCCCCAAATTGTTGTAATGAGCGAAAAAGAACAAAAGATACAAACTATCACCATCAAGACCCCAACTGGGAAAATTGTGGAAATAGAATTAGATGAATCAGATACTGTGGAGAAATTGAAGCAAGAGGTGGAAAAGGAACAAAACGTAAAAGTGAACAAACAAAAACTTTTTTATGGAGAGGAAGAGCTGCAAGACAGTAAGTTAGTGTCAAGCTATGGAATAAAAGAGGGTAGCTTCGTACGGCTGTCTGTGCCTGTTCGAGGAGGAGTTGTATTCTCTGCCCCAGACGTGGACAAGCAACAAACTAAGAAAACAGGCAAGAACGAATTTCGTTATTGGACGGTGTCACCAGGATTAAATTATGGAGGGAGATGTTCTAATGAAGACTGCAAAGCATGCGACGAAAGAGTGATGGCTTCACGTGGATTTGGAAAATTCCAACCAAATATCGATGAACATGTTGAAGAAGTCATTAGATGTCCGGGATGCAAACAAACATTCGAACCTTCGGGATTTTATTTTTACAGATGCAATGTTTCAATTACATTCAAAAAAGAGGGAGAAAAATCATTGACAAGAATGCCAAAAAAAAAAGTGGAAGGTGAGAATTACTGGGAATTAGGCGGAGAAGAACATGAAAAGGCCGTGTATAATTATTTGGAATTTGAGGTAGAAAAATTGTGAGCACATTCATTTGCAACATCACTTAATGATGTGCAACAAAAAAAAGTAAATTTTCATTACGTGAAATGGAAAACCTTTTGGAATGTTTTGGTAAGCCACTCTAATTTTTTTTAAAAAATTTCCACAAAAAAATTCTGGATTGGCCCTTTTTTACTCTTCTAAAACTTGTAAAAAAATTTTTCTGCCCTTGGCAAGCCCGCCGTTGTTGACAACATAAATAGTTTTGTTGAAAATATTGTCGTTGATCGCGATAATTTGCCTTGTTTTTAAAATGGTAGTTAGACAACTTTCATACGATTAGAGACCATAATTGCTATTTTTTTTGTAGTTCAAAGAGAAAAAAAGGACGACCAAAGGAGGCACAATTGAAAAGCATAATTTCAACAAAATAATTTGAAAAAATGAAAAGTACAGTGCATTTCACTTCGCAAGGAATAGGATTTTGTGAATCCATACTCTATGATGTTTCACCTCCAGAAACCATTAACGCAATAACCGCGCTCTTCATAGCCATGTTTGGAATCGTAGGATTGCATGCTTTCAGTCTTAACCGAATAAACGTCGGTAGCATTTGGAGGATGGTGTTTTCGTTGTTTGTTTTGAACGGGGTGAGCAGTTGCATGTACCATCTGACATTACAGCTGGGATGGAAAGCTACGTTTTTGAAAACCAAAAAAAAAAAAGAGGAAGACACGAAGCGAACGAAAAACCAACACATAAATGTCTGTCCTGTCTCCTCCACCTTTGTACAAATGACCAACAGATAGCAGATGAATTCACAATGATATTAGCAGTAGATCTTGGACTGTATCAATTTTTTTTGCAAACACTGCACGAATTGTTGCTAAATGATGACATATATCAATATTTGCATCCATTGTTCTCTGCTGCAATGGATAACATTGCAAAGCTTTCATTGGTCATCTTTTTCTGTGGGCACGATTCTGCTAGAAAAATCGACACCAGAATGTTTTTAAAACAAAAAGTATTCCCAGCTTTAGTCAATTGGATTGGCTTTTTTATTATGACTGGATGGTGAGCACATTTTAATTTTTTTTTTTTTTTAAGTAATTATTTTTGCAACGTATACATATATGGTATGTATGTCTCGTGTAAGTGTTGTGAGTTTACAGTTCATCGCGCTAGATTTTCATAGTCACAATATGATAGCAATAACCTTTACACTTGCTACAGCAGGCTACGTAATTTTGGTAATAATCAATCAATCAGTCATTTATCGCCACTATCTGTTGTGCTCAAAACATCACGCGTCGATTGAAGACATTAGTGAGTTGTCGTATTCATCCCATGTCATGATGAGAACTCTTATTTTTGTTGGAATTTCCGCTGCTCTCTGGATGGGAACTGAACCCTTTTGCCACAAATACAAACTTTTGGCTTATTTGCATGCCCATGCATTATGGTTTGTTCTTTTTTTTATATCTATCCCTTGGCCGTCATGTGTTCTCCTCTTTTTTTTTGTAGGCTTTGATGTTTTTTTGTGGTGTACACGTTGCCATAACTGTTCAGGCACATCTTTGCGGGCTATGCATGTTATGTTGGTGGCATGGTTGGTCTATTTTATGAGTGTAGAATTCATCGTATACCTGTCCATTTACGACGCGGTTGGTTCACATTTTTGGAATTAAGTGATATTACCCATCAAGAAAAAGAGCATTTCAAGGTCGAACAAAAAAATTTCCACAAACCTGAACAAAAACAACAATAATTAATACATGTGCTTTCATTTTTTAAATTATTTATCTTTACTGTTGGCTTTGGTTGCGTTTTTTCGTTTTTCTTCCTTTTTTATTTTGAGACTTTTGGATGGATTTTTTTTTTTAAATGTACCATCAAATTATCTATATTCTTCTTTTGTTTCACGTACTTTTAGATGCAATCGGAAGATATTTTAATTGCATAACTTTTCACATCACTTTTAAATGAAAACTACAAAATTTTCCAAGTTGAAAGCATAATTCTAAAGCATAAAAGAATTATACCCGAAATATACTGTTTGTTTTAATATTTTGTGTCAAGCACATTACAAATCTCAAATAATGAGTTTTTGTTAATTTTTGTGATACATTCGAAATAGAAATAATTATTTCATACCTAAGATTTATTGTTTTGAATGCGCAGGAAGTATGAAAAATGGATTTATAAGTTCAGTTAGCTTCTCTTTACAAACTTACTTCCCTTTCTTTTTGTTTTTCATTTGTCTTTTATTTAATTCATTTTTGAAAGTATATTCGTATTACACTTAACTATCAGCAGTCCTTCCTGTAGCTGCTTTATTAAATGATTTACGAAACTATTTTTTCATTGAAATTGTCTAGTCACAAAGTTTTATGTGATTCTTTTTTTACGAACTACGTAATTTCAGCATCAAAGATAGTGTTTAAAATTTGCTGAAAATTTCTAATTTTCGAGACATTATTAAATAAGATGAATAAGATTAAAAAATAAAAAAGACTTAAAGCCAACCCAATCGCAGAAAACTGTAGATCAACAAAGTGATCAATCCACAATGTGCAAAGTTTCACCATCTTGACTAATTTGCCACACGTCATGCTCTTGATAAACTTTGAGAGTTTTATCAACATCATTCTCATTAAAACCTCGAGTTGTCAACATTGACTTGATTTGAGCAATCCTAGCTGTTTTACCCCTTTGTTGTGCATGATCTTTGATTAGTTCATAAATACGAGACGTGACATCGATAGGGTCCACGACCATTTCAGTGGGCAATGTGGACTTTTTGGCTTCGTGAATCAAGCGAATAGCTTCCTCCACATCCGCTTGGTTAACATTGGCACTTAACCTCAAGCGAGCCAAAGCTTGGCTAATGCGAAGTATCGACAGAAGTGAGCGTGGTGTGCCAACAATTTTTCGAGAGTCGTACTGTCCGTGCTCATCTTTAATACATCCACACATACATATAAAATATGTAAATTACATAAACATATATACATTGTTTCAAAAAAAATCAATAATAAATTTGTCATGTACCTAGTGAATCTCGGCGCATCGCAACATAGCAATTGACAATATATTCGGTTAAACTCTTAGGAATGATCGGTTCAAATTGTCGTGCTTTAGTAACATAAGCACGGATTAAAGCCGGCGAAAAAGGTTCAAAGTCAAGTCTTGGATGAGTGTTATGTTGATGCACGTGAGTGATATGTAACGCCAACGCTTCATCAGTGGACGGGTCGGGTTTGTCAACCAACACAAACAGCAAATCAAATCGACTAAGCAAGGCCGCAGGGAGATTAATGTTCTGTTCCGGTTTGCGCAATATATCATAACGACCAAATGCCGGGTTGGCTGCTGCCAAAATGGCTATATATGTACATATATAATTCACAGTCATCAAACATATGTTTTCGTAATTTCAAGATTAAACCGTCTTTATTTATTTATTTTAAAAACTTATGATCGCACATAAATTAGTTTGTGATTATTTACCCGTTCTCGCGTTCAAAGTGGTTGTAATGCCGGCTTTGGCAATGGATATGGTCTGTTGTTCCATCACCTCGTGAATGGCAGTTCTGTCCGAGTCTTCCATTTTGTCGAACTCATCAATGCAACATATTCCCATGTCACTCAGCACCAACGCGCCCCCTTCCAATACCATGTCTTTCGTTAAGTTATCACGCATCACCGCCGCCGTTAAGCCCACTCCAGATGACCCTTTTCCGGTGGTGTACACCGCTTGTTTTGTCGTGTCACATGTGCATTTTTTTTTTTTTTTTTTTTGTGTTTTCGAGCAATTTCGCAAGTTTTCAAACACTTGTTTTTGTTATGGTTGATACAATTAAATATAATTGTTCACAAAAAAAAAAAAAAAAAAAAAGTTGCACTGACCTCGCGGAGCAATGGTAGTAATATGTTTCAACAATTGTGACTTGGCCACACCAGGATCACCCATCAACAAAATATTAATATCACCACGAATTTTCAACCCATCACCCTTTGTCCATTTTTTCAAAAACAAGAAAACATTTTTCAACTTTTTTTTTTTTTTAAAGATGTGTTTTCCTCTCTTCCCCCCCCCCTTTTTTTTTAAAAAAATAAAAAAACGCACTTGTTGCTTGGTAACTCCAGCCACGAGGAGTAGCAAGAGGGCTTTCTTGACATCTTCCAAGCCGTAAATTTCAGGTGCAATGGAGCGTGACAATTTGGAATAAATGAGAGGATCTTCGGACATAGCTTCCACTTGATCGAGTAACTGCTCGTCTTGTTGCGTGAGCTCATAGCCTTTTTTTTCTTTCCGTAGGTTCATTACTTGCAAATACGTATCCGTAGTCAGCCCAGCGCGCATTGCTCGAAACCCGCCCTCCACAGGAATTGGCAGCCATATTCCGGATATTGTTATCTTGTCTCCGCAAGTGCATTGTCGAGTGCACTCACCCATTGCATACGCAGTAATGCTTCGGGGTACATTGCCCTCAGGGACTTCTTCGGGCTTTTTAATACATAAATATATATATGTATGTATATGTATATGGGTATATATATATATATATGTGTATATACATATACATATATATACATTTATATCGACAAAACTGATTCTTGCAATTTGATTTCTTGAAATTTATCAAATTTGCTGCCACGAGTCATGGCCAGCAAAGGTCTTTTGTTACGATTTCTTTGACATTGCTGAGTGGGGCACTCCACCAGAGGAGTGTAATGTCTTTTGTTTACGCTTTGATAGATTTCATTGCCGCACATGTCGCAAATGTAGGTCGCCACACGCATCAGTGGCTTCACATCCGTTATTCTGGTCACAATGCCTTGCACTGTCACCAAACTCCCCACGTGCTTTGCAGCAATCGCGCGAACTTTCAACGGCTTCACTACCGATCGTGGCAGTATCGTTACTTCACTGTTTTTTTTTTTTTTTGAGTATTGGTTGTGTCACACAGTTTATACATTTTTATTTTTATTCCTTTTTCTTTCTTTCCCACAATTTTTTTTTTTTTTTTCTCCTCTCCGCGGGGTTTTATTTAAAAAATTAATAAATAAACAAATTAACAATTTTCGTAATATTTCTTTTGGAATTCCAACGTTTGAATCGAGGATGGCTCCTTCGTTACGACTTTGATTGGCCATCTCGACACCCAATCTTTTTCATTTATTTTGTTTTTGTACACTTACATACATTTATATACATACATATATAAACAAGTATAATATCGACGTTTGAGTTTTGCTGAGCAAGCCAACAACTACTCACCTTGTGGCAACGTAACAATCAAATACATCGTCGTCGGGATTCTTGTTTTCATCCGGCAGTGGCTTGGTTTCATCT
>ASPP01022538.1:0-12554 GCA_000512085.1 Reticulomyxa filosa
GACGACGACGACGACGACGACAGCAAGTAGTGCTTCTTCCGGTTCCACATCCGCGGATGCCGCAAGTACAATTGCGGGTGCAAGCACCAGCACAACCGCAAAAGCGACAATGGCGACAACGACGACGGCGGTGCTCGAAAAAGGGTTTTGGAAAGAAATCAAACTTCGTCATGTAAACAACTGGGATAAGAACACCACGTATTGTGCTGTCCGCGCAAAGTGGAGAATGCAGCAGCACAAAGGTGATGACAAGTCGACCGGTGACAACAAGGACAAAAGTGACACGAAAAGCAAAGACAATGAGAAAAAGGATTCCAATAAAAGCAGCGAGAGTGATAAGACCTCAGCAGCGACAACAACGACGACGACAACAACGACAACAACAACAACAACGACGACGACAACAACAACGACAACGACCGCAGCGGCGAGTACAACAGGAAGCGTAGGACAAGGCAGCACGCCAACGGCGAAAGATGCACGTGAGCAAGCACGTTCGTGTATTGAGATGACCATTGAGGTAGTTCACGAGGACGCATTTGCGGCGAATCAAACCCTGCCTTTCATGCAAATACTGTGGAACTCGTGGCTCCAACAACTGAAAGGCGGTGCTGCAAATGGAGCCGACAAAGAGACGGCCGGAGAAAAGTGGTGGTCCGAACTTATCACAAACGTCAATAAGAAATGGAAAGACAAATACGACACAGATCAAATGTCCTTGTCCACAAGTGCAAATACACATTTGTGGTATTTGTACAATAATCAGACGTGGAACATATCTGTTGTCAATGTGACAGAAGGTTAAGTTATCTATCAAATTAATAATAATAATAATAATAATAATAATAATATTATGGAAAAAAAACTTTGATAACAATAGACGAAACTGGTGGGAAAGGCCGCTATCGTGATAACGAGGAATTACGCTATTCACTGCGCAGCGTTTGGCAATTTGCTCCGTGGGTTCGTTATATCTACGTGGTGACGAACGGACAAATCCCGTATTGGCTCAACTTGGACCATCCCAGAATCAAGGTTGTCACGCACGAACAACTGTTCAAGAACAAGAGCCATTTGCCCACATTTAGCAGTCCATCGATTGAAGCTAACTTGCATCGCATCCCTGGTTTGTCTGACCGGTTCGTCTATTTGAACGACGATGTCATGTTTGGCAACGACATATATCCGGACGACTTTTGGCTGTTGGACGGAACGCAAAAAGTGTTTTTGAGTTGGGAGGTCCCCCGGTGTTCTGACGGCTGTCCGAACAATTGGATCGGCGATGGTTATTGCGACTCTGCGTGCAACAATGCCGCATGTGACTTTGACGGTGGGGATTGCAACGGCACGGCGGCAGCGTCCGCCGTGCGAGGCCAAGGCAATGCTGAATCAGCCAAAAGCAAGTCGCGTTACTGCGCCAGCGGGTGTCCGATCACATGGGTGGGAGATAAGGTGTGCGACCGCGCCTGTCAAGACAAGGCATGTGCGTACGACGGAGGCGACTGCGGATTCCAAATGATGAAAGACCACCAACTCCATGGATTCGTCCTGGACCCCGTTACCGGAAACCATTCCACACACATTATTCCCAAAGATATTCAAGAGTTTTATATCGATTTGGGTGCTATTTTTTTCCGACCAGGACAAGAGCCCAATTCCACTACCGTTTCAACTGCTGCTGGTGCAGCTACTTCCACTACTACTACCACTGCTGCTGCTGCTGCTGCTGTTACTGGGACTAGTACTACATCTATGTCCTCTGCTTCAACCACGGCCCAATCTGAAAGTACAACAACAGCAACGTCAACGGCAACGTCAACGTCAACGTCAACGTCAACGGCAACGACAACGATGACGACAATACCAACAGCTTCATCGTCATCCTCAGGCACCACTGCCACAAAACATGAAAATGAAAACAAAATCACTCATGCCAGCCACAACCACGAGGAAATGATTCGTCTTGCAGTCGTCACACAAAATGAAAAGATCCTCGCCATATTGCTCCATCCACACGAGGCCATTCAAGACAAGGAAGAGGTCGAATTTGATATTTCCGGAATCAAACACGGAAAAGAGGTCCATTATGTCTTCAAGATATTGCGTGAGGCCGGCGCCAAATCACTCAGTCCAGTTTTGTTTTTATTGTTGTTGTTGAAATATATATATATATATGAAAGCAATGACTTGATGTACGCTTTTATTTTTGCTATATCTTTTTTTATAAAAAAAAAAAAAAAGGAAGCAATGGCAGAGAAATTGGACAAATTGTTGAAAGGCATAAATGTAACGTCAGCAACGCAAACACTGACGATAGCCAAAAATGTCACCACGGCTCTTTCTGAACTGTTTGTGAGCGCGAAAGCAAATGAAGCAGCCCAATCGCTGTTGTTTGGCAGACTATGGCTGCAAAGCGGAGACAAGATTCTGCATGTTTTGCAACTGATTAATTCCACCGAAATTGTTCAGGTTACACTCATACAGTATTATATGCATGTTGATGTATTTATTCATCTTACTTCATACAACGAATACAATACAAATGTGTTTATATTTATATACATATTTATGTGTATATAAACAAACAATATATCAGATGTATTACGAATGGGTAAAAGCCAAATTGTCAAAAAATCACAACAAAGAGACAGTTCCATTGGGCAATGCGACGTCCTACAACATCAGTCAATTACTGCCATTGCTGTCCAAAAACAAACAAGAGGACAAAATGAAAATCGAAAGCGCGGCAGAAAAAATTCAAAAAGAATTGGCCAATTTGAGTGGTCGCAAATTGCTTGAGATTGTAGCTGAGGCTCCAGAACGCCATCGCAAATTGGGCGTGCCCTCTGACATCATGGACCTGCTTGTCAAACAGGGATGGATTGACCATAAGGGTGCATGGCAGCTGTCCACAAATCACAGAGATTGGACCTTCCTCAATGAACAACCAAACGAAGAAGAGCACGCAGAAAAAGAAGAAGAAGAAGAAGAAGAAGAAGTGGAGGTAGCGGATCTGGATGCACATACGCACGTCCGTCCAGACACAAACATAGCTGCACAAACACAAACAGGTCCATCCGTGATCATCGATGGCTACGTTGATGACCAGCGACAAGCCTTTATTCCTCGAGAAGCCTTTGACGAAAAAGAGTCCCAAAGGATACGTAGTATCCAAGAAAAGAAACAAAAACAGTTGGAGGATATGCAAAAAACAGAGGCAGAACAAATATACCGAGCCATTACCGAGGTTTTAACCGAAAATGGAATGGTACCATGGCCATGGATTGTCACGCAAATGACTGACCATTTAGTTTAACAACAACTTTTTTTTTTTTTGTAGTTGTTGTTCTTCTTTTTCTCTCATTGTTGTTTTTGAATATGTTCAAACTGACTTTGATAATCTGTGGCATTGTGTGGTAAGATGAACGAGCGAGAATGGCAGCTTGCCATGAAAGACAACGAAATGAACGTCGCTGGAGCGTCGAACAAACGACGACTGTTGGATACGTACGGCGATTCATTGCGACACGTGAATAAGCTGTACAATCGACGCTTTGGCGTGGAGACGAGACATGTACCAGCGCATATGCCTCATGCCATTGACAAGTATATACTTATCGAATTGATCCACGAGCTTGAAAAAGAGTTTGAACGAAGTTCATCGCATCGCTTCCGCAGTGCTCTGGATATGCAGTGGTCATTCAGCTATTACTATTACATGATGAGTGCCACCAAAAAGTCCAACTTGGACATTGACTATATCTACAGTGAGGAGTTGGATTTGGATGGTGATGGCTATTTGAATGACTACGAAGAAATGCGATTGGTCGATGAAATATTAATCAAAAATGTGTTACGTAACTTTTTTTTTTTTTTGGCATTACATAATATAAGATATCATTGAATTTTTCCATCAAAGAGAAACAAACAAAACAAAACATGTCGCAGCGAGGATGCAAATGCTAACTTGACGCTTTGGAAAGACTTTTTCCATCGTGCGTTATGGAATATCACACACCAGTTGCACGATTTGACGTATTGGCATCCATTGGATATCACAATATTTAGTGTGAATTACACCGAGGTAATTCGAGAATATCTGCTGAAACACTTTGGAAAGCGTAAGAAATTCAAATTCAAAAAAGAGGCTTTGGACGAAGTTGAGTTTTACATGATTAAAGATGATTGGGAAGCTGTAGAAAAGCGATTGAAAGGTATTTATGAAAAAAAGCCGAAATTCATGTGTTTGAATGATGACATGCCACATGACAAAGACCCGTCCAATGAAACCATGCACTTGTTGCACTCTTTTTTATATCAATATTTTCCATATCCTTCACCTTTTGAACTTCGTGATCCTAAACAACGCAACTTGTACTTGCATGTTCAGGAATACAAGGAGAAGGTATTTTTTTTTTTTTGATTGGGTTGAGGACAAACAAATATGTATGTACATATACATATATGAATATATAATAGGGTTTATGGAAAAAACAATGGGACTTGAATACAAAAGAACCTTTCGACGATAAAAAAGAACACCAAAAAGCAGCCACATTGAATCAGTACAAAAGTAAACGGAAAAAATTGCGCAAGAGTGGTTTGTTGAATGCCGAGTATTATTATCTCGGTCGAGACAAAGACAAAAACAAAAATATTGAGTCTAACAATATTCCTGGCAATGTGTATCGTGAAAATGCCAATGCCATTATTCAAACCAACAAAAACAAAGAGCAATTCAGAAATATATTTTATCGCTTATTTGTGAGATTTAGTCGACGCATTGGATGGCTATGGAGTGTGCTCTTGATGTCTTTCATTGTGTCTGTCGTCTTATTTGTATTACTTTCTATCATTGATCAGTGTTATCACTGCATATGGTCTTATGCCTTTATGAGCACTGTGAGCGACAATGAAAGTGGAGGAGCCTCCTTTCAATCGCGGCTTAAAAGAAAATTGCAACAGTGCTGTCAATACGTCTCGCTGTCTTATTGGAAGAAACATTGGCTCCAACGAAATCGAAGAGATGATTAATGAAAAATTAATTGTTCGCGTGTATTTGTTTTTTGTTTTCGTATTGTTTCTTTGCAAGTATTTTTTTAGCAAGTAATGCGAACACTGACCTTTTTTTTTGTGTCGCTCTTGCAACCTTTCTGTTGCCATTATTTTTTGTTTTGTTTTGTATTGAAGGATTGAAGGAGTTTGTTCATCCGTTTATTTTCCGCTTTGTGTTCTGTCTATCATAATTAAAGCACAACAAATAAAAAAAACTATTCCCAAATTGTTTATTTCAGCATTTTTTGATCATTTTGTTGTGTCAGTACTTTAAATACATAAGTGAAGCTCATTTGCATATCTCACTATTGAAGATAACCAAACCATTATCTCATAGACTAGTAGTCTATTCATAGGTCTCAAGTAGATATCTGCTTCTTTTACAAAAAATGTTTTGGTACATAAAAATCAATTAGATGTGGTCTTATGAAGGTTGCAAAATATTCAAAATAAAGAATAGAATTGACTAAGTTTAATCAATTTCGTAGAAAGGATCATAAGGAAGTAAGTATTTGGTTGACAGGTATATAAAAAATTAAGCGAAACAAATCGCAAAAAAAACGCCCATGAATATCCAAAACCAGAACAAAATATTTGACTCAAAACGAGGCATGTTTCGATTGATTTTGAGTGCTCCACAGTTTTGTTCGTTTTGACTTTGAACATAGTCCGTAATATGATCAGGCACAACCAGCTGATTTTTTTGTGAAGGTTCATCCGATTTTGGGACTCCCAGTTCTATTTGAAATGGGACTTTCACACTTGGATTGGTAGGATTGATATCCTAAACGAAGTCGGTATTTTTGGACATAAACAAAGCAAAAAAAAAAGTGTTTATTTTTGTTGTGACAAAACAGAAAATTAAAAAAGACTGACAGTCAATTTTTGAATTCGGGTAATCATTAATTGGACAACAGTTGTGCCGGTTAATTCGGTTTCATTGGGTTCTCTGACTTGATCATACCGACCAGCAATTATATGGTCAGTAATAACTTTTAGTGCATACAGTTTTTTTTTTTGTCTTGAATAATCACGGCATTTCCATAGATATTTATTCCTTGGAAATGTGTAGAATAACACGAAATCCCATCTATACGTGAAATGCATAAGCAGACGGGAATACCACCACTTACAGTTTTTAACATGCGAGACGAAACACTGCCATGAAAGTATATCGCTTTTTTTTCTCTATCAAACCCATACAGCGTTGGTATAAGGAATGGTTGCAATTTCACTTCTTTCTCGCTTTGCTCTTCTGTGTTTTTCGTTGGAAGACGTGTCATAAAACCAACACGACATAAATATGTCTTATGCAATACATCAAGCACCTCTTTATCTGCGAAGATATCATCAATTGTGGCCATGTCAATATGAATCAAATATCTTTTTTAACAGACAGGTAACCCTTTGAGCAAGCTCATTTAGCAACAGAAAGGCATAGTAAAAGTAATTGAATAGATTGAACCCTTACCAGTGTCCCCTAGCATCGCAAGTAAGTTTCTCGAATATTTTATTTTGATCGAGGTCAAGTGCAAACTCGGCCAGAGAGGAGCAAACACATGATTATATAAAATCAAATGCCGAAATTCTTCTTTTATGTGCAAATAAAAACAAAGGCAAAATACATGACATAATTAATTCATTTTAAATCATGAACGTTGGTAACGATTTCACAAAGACAACTTTAAACGTCTACTCAATTTTTATCTTCTCACTATCCAGACTTTCAAAACAAGTCGCAAATCCATTGAATGTATAAGAGCTGATGCCATGGTCGACTAAATTTTTTTTAATTTTCTCTTCATCGTTCAACAACAGCTGACGCCATTCAGGAAAGTTAAAAATTAAGTTTGTGACCATAGCAGTATTGTTCCAATCCTCAGTGGCTAAGAGCAGAGAATGAAGGGCATCGCAATCTTGCTTACTGGGACTATAAAATGTATCTCTTGTAATTTCCTTATTAGGAACAATACGGCAATGGATCATTTTTGTAAAAATCATCGTCCCGTTCACTGCCTCACACGCAATTTTACCAACTTCTTTGTTATAAAATTCAACATATGCATAGCCCAGAGATTTTCCCTGTCAACATTATTACCATTATTATTATTATTAGTTGGCATTTTTTTTTCGAAAAGTCACACCACCGAAACACAAATGAAAATATGCCCAAGAATAATTGTCCAGAACACAAAGAGAGACAAACAGATCAAATGAAACAAAGTCACAACGTAACAAATTTTTCTCGTTTAAGAACACAACGAGAGACCGCTCCAAATTGAGTGAAAAAATTTCCAAGTCCTTTTTCTTCCAAACTTTCAGGGAGGTTTGTTATTTCAATCACGCTTCTCTCCTTTTGCTATTCAAGACGGAAAAGGGGGGGAGACCAAAAAATTCTTATCTGAACTTTTCTTTTGCGCTCAATAAATGGTGGTTACAATGTATGTAGCTCTCTTTTTTAACTTTATCCTTGGATAATACGTAATTCTGTCTTTCTTTTTTGATAAAAACTCTTGGCTTGAATTTTTTTTTGCCCGTTTTCTTGGCTTTGGTTTTTGGTTTTGGTTTTGGTTTTGATTTTGATTTTGATTTTGATTTTGATTTTGATTTTGAGTTTGTGTTTGTCTTTGTGTTTGTTTTCGTGTCTGTTTCGGCTTTTTCTTTTGTGCTTGTTTTTGCTTTCTTTTTTTGAGGCTCAGCCTTTGCCTGATTTTTCGTGGCGGATTTCACATCGCTTTCCTTGGCTTGTTTCCAAGTTCTTTTTTTCTGTGATTTTCATTCATTGGATATCACCCCTTGTTTTGTACTACAACGAGAGGATAAAAGTAGGAAAAATAACTTTCAAGGCTGCCTTTGCTTTGTTTGTTATTGAGTTGAGTGCGTTTCCACTGATTCCACTTTCTATGTTTCAAAAATGAACAACAAATCCTTGCAATCATATACAACAAATATCATGAATAGATTTCCACATCAACATTACCCTCGTCATTCATCTGTTTGCTTGTTTATTCCTCAAAATCAAAATTTTTTTTTTAGATTTGTCGAAGCTCTTTCGAAAAAGACCGACAAAATTGTTTTACACTAGAAAATCTTTTCACAAATATCTTAAAAAGACAAATATAATAACGGTAAAGTAAATAACATTGAATTTGTATTCAAAGCACCTTTTAACTCAAGGGCTGGGCCTCAAGGAAAGTTGAAAATTAAAGCGATTCTTGTATTTACTCGAAATAAAATATTTTGAATAAAAGATCATGATAATGACAACAAAGAATAAGCCAAACAATATCTTAAAAAAATGTGCCAAGATTGGGTCAAATAGTTTGCATTTTTCCAACTTTTTGGAGTACTTGTTTCCATCGTTGTTTTTTGGAAGGCCTATGAGTTTTCGGCGCAGCTTTGATTTTTTTATTTTGAATAAATTTGTTTTTGGAATTTCCTTTCAATTTTTGGGTGAGCTGCTTCATATTCTTGTAATGAGCTTCTTCCCTAGCAGCATTACCAGAGCGAGCAAAGTCATCAAAATACTCTTTAGATGACATGTGTGTATTTTTCTTGGATCGACCCATTTTGGTGCCCCCACCACTTTTTCCGTACTTCATGTCCTTCATTATGCGACGCATATTGGGTTTCTTCTTTTTCTCATTTTCTTTTTTCTGTAAATACTCGCGTCGACTTTGTCGCAATATCTCTTGCAAACTTTTATCACTGCGATTGGAACCTTGTTTTTTAGGTTATAAACAAAATGAGCGCAATTCCGTGTGGTTTTTTTTAATCAAAAAAAAAACAAACAAACTGTTTTTCCAAGTTTCAATTGCATTCAATTCTTCCTTTTCTCTTGCACTGCTGGCTTTATTTTTTTCAAACATCATTTGTTTATGGAACTTTGTCAGCCTGCTGTTTTTCTTTCTCGCTTCAACAACGCCAATTTTTTTCTTTTCCCATAAAATTCGTGCTTTGACACGCGCCATATGTTGATCGGATTTCAACATCTCCGCGTAAAAATCATTCGGACGACGGTAAGGGATTTGTAAGTCATTTAGGCGATCCAAACTGTCTTTGACACAGTCCAGTGTCATTTGATAGAAGGCCACTTCTCTTTGCAAATCATTGTTTGCATTTTTTATTTCGCTGCGTTGAGCGGTCACGCATTCCAGTGTTTCGATCCACGGTAAACTACTCGTCTTTTGTTGTATCTCTTGCAGTTTTTCTGTTAACACTTTTGGGTCACATAACGGTTTTTTTTTTTAATTAGCAATGGAGGCTTGCTTGGGTCGGTTGTCACTATTGCCACATTATCTCCTAGATCCTTTGCTGCTGCTTCCCAATCTATATTATCAAGTTCCCAAGGCTGTTGGTTTTCGATAATATCCGTCGACATTATAATCAATTTCCCGTTTATTCACTATTATTCTTCGAAATCTAAAAACCGACCTTGCTTCCTTGTTCACTTTGTTTTTGCATTGTCTCAATTTGTCGCTGGAAAATCTTCAGTACCGTACAAGCAGACTAGGAGACTTGCGTTCAGCAAGTTTTTGAGCGCGACTACAAAGCTTAACTATAAGATAACAGCATTTCATTGAATGAACTTGAAAAATCTTATAATTTTGTATGATGAAAATTTTTTAAAATGAGAAATAGTATGTGAAAAAGT
The DNA here is from genome assembly GCA_000512085.1 of Reticulomyxa filosa. NCBI lineage: Eukaryota > Foraminifera > Reticulomyxidae > Reticulomyxa > Reticulomyxa filosa. Next base: position 9,710 of record ASPP01022538.1, read on the forward strand.
CGCATTGTGATCAAATAAAAAAAATAATTTGAGTTGTTTAGCCAATGAACTTAAAATGTTTTTATGTATTGACGTCAAACTTTTGCTTTAACATATTGAACATCAATACTTTCAATTGCAGACGAATGCCGGCATCAGCACGTCAGATAAATACACAATATATTGCGTCTGCTTGTGTCGTTTTTATTGTCTTGTAGCACACTTTTGATATCAATAACCAAGTCATGTATCACTTTTGCAAACGGACTAGCAAAGGACGTTAATCTTTTTTCTTTCGTAGTGATGTGTGACATGCATTGTCGGATGTCTTGTCAGAATATTGATGGATGCAACATTTGATTTTAAGTTGGTTGCATTCATAAACTTATGATATTTGTTAGATAATGCGAATAACGATGGACTGTAGCAGTTGTCAAGACTATGTAGCCCATTTGTATGATAGTGATAATAATATATCAAATTGTAAGAACTTGACAAAAATGTGATATATAACTAAATGTAAAATATTCAACATTACGCAAAGATTGCAGAAAACTTCAACCTTCCAATTGAAAGACAATCACCAGAATATATATGATACAAAAAGTATTATTATAACGTGAGGATATCAAGTATTATTTAAGTGTATATTTTTTTTATGTGCTTGTTAAAAAAAATAAAATTTTCACAAAAATATAGATCAAAGTTGTTTAGTGTTATCATAGCTACAACAAAAATCAATTAAAAAAATTAAAATTTAAATTACACTTTTCTTTCTTTTTTTTCATTTCTTAATTTTTTTCATTATTCTTTTTTTCACAATACTTATAAAAAATTTCACTTTCTTTTTTTTTACTTACTTTTTTCTTTATACATTCATTAATACTAACTTTTACAGTATTTTTTAAAAAATCACATACGTTGCTGGTATCTTTGTTTTACTGGACATTTATATAACGTACAAACAAACAAATTATTTTATATATTTTTTAAGAACAAACATAACGTACATAATAAGTGTATACAAGCTCCAATTTACATTTTTTCATCTATGAGAAAAATACTAAATATTTTTTTCTTTGAGTTATGGATGTGATGAAATATATAACTTTTTACGATTGTGAATTTATATATAATCAAGTACATACACAATCACATTTTACGACAAATAAGTATATATATAAATAAAAGCATACAAACTTTGTTTCTACTTCGAAAATGTGTGTATTTCAATTAAATTTGTTTTTTTTTGTAGAATTAGATATTGTAGATTTGAACATTCTTTGTGGAAAGAGAATTCATATTATAAAACGTAATATATTATTATTTTTTTAAAAAAGATAAAAACAAAACTTGTTTACTACTTTAGGAGACTGAACTGCATTATAAACTTATTCTTTTTTTTTCAATTACAGCGAACCATATTGTAAATAAAATACAAAACTATAATTTATATTTTGACTAAAACAAAAATAAACTTGGTTAAAAATTGTTTAATTTATCATTGTAGTTGTGGTTACTGCAAAATCAGTATCACTATAGATACAACACAATAGTTTGTTTTTCGTTTTTATTGTTTTCATGATAGTTGCAATATTCTATTATTAATAATGTATACAACACAAATTAAAATAATTATAGCATATTTAAAAAAAAAACAAAAAAATTTTATATTTCTAAAAATTGATAACATATATAAATATAATTTGTAACTGAAAAATGTTAAGTCGCTAATATTGAATAGACTACGCTGTTTGTATATTTGGACATATATATAATTTTTGTATTTTTGATCGGAGATTGCGCGATATTATTGAATGTCTTATAAATAAAAGATATTGTTGTGTGGACATTTGCATTAACACTGCAATATTTCCAACAATAATAATACAATAAAGCCTTGTTTTTGAACTTATTCTTTATAGAAATTATAACGTACGATCTTCACAAATTGATCAACGCTTTGCTATTAGTTCCAGCAAGATGATCATGTTCACTTCATCGATCAGTGTCTAGAGTCTATTGTACACATATATAAAAAACATATTTTTTTAATAAAAAAAATAAGTTAAAATAAATTTTTTGTATCTTTTCACTGAACATGTGTTCAGTCGACTGTAATTACAAGTAGTTGCGTCGTTTCACTGGTTATGACAGCCAACATCACAAATTCATTTGTGGTCAACTTGCGCATAATGTACATGAATTTTGAACAACGTGCCGACATGTCCGCAAATGTAATATTTTTGTTTTAACATAAATTATTTTTCGTTGTTGTTTTTTAGGAAAAAATTAATTTAAGTGATAAAATGAGAAAAATAGCTCTTTTTTTAATGATCGCGCAAATCCATCAATAAGTGCATAACCAACAATCGTTCTCCAGAAATGCCACTAAACTTTGAATAGTCTAATGACTATTCATTTGTAATGTATTTTTTCGGAGACATGTCACATAAATTCACATAAAGAGCAAACACGACTTGTTCAATGCAAAAAAAAAATGGTCTATTCTCATTCTGAAGGAAAAATATATACATACAATATTAGTAAAGGACATCGACTGCAATTATATTGATCAATTACCTTTTGACTGGCTTGACACATTCGATCTAGTGTAATTTCTTTTTCATTTCAATCTAAATCCGCTTTGATCCAATGGGCAACCTCTGGTGTTATCTGTGCATTGCTCATTATTCAATCTCCAATTATAATCAATCAATTAATATGGATATACAATATGTATTAGTTGAAGGTTCTAAGGTCAAAAACGCTATTTTTCCTTTCTTCAAAGAAGCAGAACAATTACAATAAATTTTACAGGAAAATGTTTTGTTTGAATCTATTAGTTTTTGCTTCAGTGAGCATA
>ASPP01022584.1:0-14065 GCA_000512085.1 Reticulomyxa filosa
GAGTCACTGCAAAAAAATTCAGAGTCAAGTTGTTTATTCTTGTATACCGTGTGAAAATAAATACATCAATCAAATAGTAGCTTAACAATTGACACCAACTGGAAAGATCCAAGTTTTCAAGTCCATGAACATAAAAACCCATCACTGGAGCTATTACTCGCAAAACAGAACGGCGGCGTGTTCAATGTGAACAACAAGCATCGTGGCAATCGCCAGGGAGGGAAAAAACACGACAAAACCAAATCTCTGGATGCAATGTCACCAATTGATTGGGAATCGGTGCCTGATATCAAGATGTTGAGCCATCCGAAGCCTTTGCCGGATCAATTGATCACAATGGACTCCACTTTAAACCAAGCGAAAGCAAATGAACAAGATCGCTCTACATATGAAATCTCTTCGGTTGCCGAAAATACCAACGATCAAACCACCAAGAGGCAATGGGGGAAATCTCGGTCAAGCACTGACTTTGACGAAGAACGCCGAGATAATCATGAGCACGCACACAATATTGCGGTGGATCCTGCAAAAGTGCAAGACGCAAACGTGGAAAAGGTAAGCAATGAAAGTACCCACCCAGCCAATGTCAAGCATGTACGACGGGTCAGCCAGTCTGCTGTGGTAAAAGATTCGCAGTCTGGAAGGCAATTTCTTGTTGACAACTTTGACACAACAGCGTTGGAAGAGTATCAAAGACATATCATGTTCGGAGCGAAAGAAGAAAATATTGTTCAAAATACTGAACAGCAAAGTTATATGTACACATATGTGTACATATATGTATATAGGAGTATGAAATATACATATTGTGAGTATATTTTTGTTCGTAGATACGCAAACCGAAACTCATGATAAAGAAACACATGACCAGCAGCACGAAAAGCATAAAATAAAAAAGGGAAAAAAACTTAAACGAAAAACGAAAGAAAATGAAAAACATCGATCACAATCACGATCACAGGCCCGGGATGCCCATAAAAAGCACAAAGCGAAAGGCACTCTTCAAGGTGATCAAGTAGACCAAAATCAGCAACATTTGCAACCAACAATCAACTCCTATTATGATCAAGACTCACCTTCCTCATTTACCAGTGACTCAAGATCAGCATCACCAAATTACGATCATGGAGACAATGATAATGATAACCTATATGTCCAATTTACTCCGCTGGACGATGATCGTCAGTCATCATCTTCACTCGACAACAAAGCTCCTCACCACGAAGAAGAGTAGTATTGTTACTTTTTCTCTTATCTTATCATCACATTCCTTTTTCTCTCTTTCTTTTTTTCAGAAATGTCATTAGTCTTGTTTTTGTTTTGATTTGGTTGTTTATTTTATTTTATTTTGGAGGATATCTCAGTCTATTTGCTTTGGAGAACTATTTGATGTCTTCATTTTATTGTTGTTTTGATGTTTACTTATGTTCTCAAAGTTTGAGACGTTTATTTTTTTCTTCAAGTTAGTTGTAACAAAAAAAGATGGCACACATTCCTTTTTATCTTTTCATTGATGTATATTTTTTCTCTTTTTTTGTTGTTGGCAATTATGTAATTTTTTTTAAGTGGATATGGGATTGCAATAATCTACTGTGTGCAAAGTTTAATATGATGTTTACATCGGCTTGAATCGTTGACTTACAAAAAAAAAAAGCAAACTTTTGACAACCTGTTTAAGGGATGATAAAGTGTGAGATTTTTATTTTTAACATTGAACCACGTTGAAAAACTTTTGTTTTTATTAAAATTAACGTTATAACCTATATTTTCACAATTGGCACAGCCATTCATTTTCTGAATCTCGAATTTATTGCAAACAAAAAAGTGCTAGTATTTCAGAAATTTGTGTTCCTCTTTCTTTTTCATTCGCCTTTGTTCTCTTTTGATTTGACGTGTTGTTTAGTGTGTTGCGATATTGACATTGCCCAAGTTTAATTTAGAGTAAATGATTTACGAAATTACTAGGACAATGACAACGTCGCATTATACTATCATCATTGTCTTAGCTTTTGTCAAAGCAAAAGTTAATGTTATTGATGGCAAGTAAAAAAAGAAAAGGAAAATAAAAAATAATATTACGTTATTTGTCGGAAAAATTTTTATTATTGTTGGCGTTTTCATATTTATTTCTGTCTCTTTCACTGAATTTTTGCCAGTAGTTGTCCATGCAGGTTTGTTTGCGTGTATTTTTAGTTGATTTTGTGACTATTCCTTCTTTGCTTGCACTTTGCTCACTTGTCATACATGTGTTTTGGGGTTGTTCTTCATTATTGTTTCTATGATATTTTTTAGAAGAAATTAAGCAATCTGTTAAATCACAAGCACAAAGAAACAAAACTTTGCATCAGTTTGGCTAGCGCTCATTTTTTCACCATTTTCCATTTCTTCCAACACTTTCACCGTGCCTTGCCAAAGATTTGCCGAGCCAACAATTGGTACAGCAGCTATAAGATTATCTAACAAAGAATGTAACATTATTGCTTTTCGAGGAGCAAAATGGGCCACAATATCTCTTTTTGTATATTTTTTGCAAAAAGTGAAAGCAAAAGTCTTTAAAAACTGCGTTAAAGAAAAAAGAAGGATTTGAAAACCGCACCTAACAAATGTTTGGCAATTGTTATGTGACCAACGATACGTAGGATTTCGAGTCTGCCAACAAATGACCCATTTGATAATGTCACTCAATTGTAAATACTTGCCATGTTTTTCAGCTTTCAAACTGTCCAATACAAGCCACCGTTCAGTAAAGTTTCCTTGACAAACGTCCGCTCTCTTGGTGGTGGAAAACCAAAATGCTCGTCTTTGGTGTGGTTTGTTTGGCAGCTGCCATGTGTAATGTGCAATACACAATATGTAATTTGGAGTGTGTATGCAATATGTATTTTTTTAAAAATTAGCACTTAACGATAACCCAGCTATATCCATTGCAAAAATATTCAATTCGAAGCAAGCACTTATTTCCCTCAAACGCAATGGCCCAATGGTAAGGAAGCCAATCTTTGGCGATTGTTTTTTTGTTTAAAGGCGTGCGTACAGCATAGCACGTATGCAGTGTCTCTTCTGCTATTTTTCGATTCGATAGCACGTCTTCAATGCGGTCTCCTTCCCACGACCTTCTTATCGCTTGAATTAATGTTACACGCCAATGATCCAAGCGTGCCTTCGCATAGCCTTTGATCAATTGTCGCAATGATTCGGGTATTTCATGACCTTGCAGTATCAAGTTGTCGAAAAAATTTGGATCACAAATCAATATTGGGCTTGAAAATAGGTGTTGAATATAGCTTTTTTTTTTTGAGAATCGTTGGTATATCAACTTTTTTTTTTTGGAATGGACCAAACTCTCTTTGAAACTTTTTTTTGAAAAAATGATGGACTCATGCTCTCCCCCCCTCCTGCTCTGAACTTTTGTACAGCTTTGACAGTTTTTTGTAGCACTTGATCACTGCTGGACTCCTCTAAAGTTGCGAGATTAGGAAGCTTGGGTTGACGGAGTATTTCTGACTCTTTGTCTATCTTCGCTTGCAATTCTTCCAATCGATATTTCCTCCCACCATCAGGATAATGCCCTGTTGGAAATGCTTCACTATTTGAATCCTTGATGTATTTCTTTTTTTTTTTTTTTTATACGTTTGTTAAAGTGCAAGTTGTCATATTAATCAAAAAAAAAAAAGTTGTTTTTCATCCCTCCGTCTATTTTTTTTGAGGGGTGTCACGAAACATGTAGTGAGGACAAGACGCTCTTGGAGGTTTGAAACGTGTAAAAATAATACTTTTGTTCATATTTGACCACTAAATTGAACTGGAATATCTGATAAATTTTTTTTTGTAAGACCATTGTTTCCATGTACTATTTTGAAAGGAAGGGAAAATACGTACGCATTGCTGATGATCAATTATTGACATTCGTGGCTTCATCACTTGTGCTATGAACGCAAAATAGTCGTCGAAAAATCTTGGACAGCTCTCTTTGATTACATCTTGACAACAATTTTTTTTTTCAACATGATTTTCAGAGCACCTCCAAGGGTATACACCATATTTTTTAGGATTGCGAATTGTCAAATCCCAGTCACTTTCATTCGAAGTTATGGTTTCACTCTCTGAGCCATCAGAGCTCTGAATTGTATTTATATCCTGCTCATCACTTGTAGTCCGCATAGAAGCAAACAAGCCATTATGACGCTGATTCATAGCTTTTTCTCACTATAGGGGATACGGAAGTGACGCAGCTAAAAGCAACGAACTGCGTTGTTGCATTTACTTTATCTATTAATTAACAGATATTAATATCACATTTATATATAAATTTTATTTGCAAAATTGGGTATTCATTTAAAAAAATATTTTACACAGGGTTAATGCAAATATCACATTAAAAAAAAATCTTTTGTAACATTTTACTCCAAGTATAAGCACTTGGATTTAACAAAAATTTTGCTTGAGCTTTTATATTCATGGGAAGTTTAATACTTTATATAAGTTTTAGAGGTGATCAGGAATATGCAGTAACAAGCAAATTGGCAAATTTTCAGCAAAAAGTCTTAATGTTCTATTGTAAAAAATTATTTATGTTATTGAAACATATCGTATATACATACGATATGCTATGTTTAAATTTATTGCCCTAAAGTATTAGAATTTAGCCAATTTATTTCTAATAGAGTTGAAATGAAATTTGTTAAGACGATTTTGTTTTCTTTTTAGACTTTTTACCTTTTTTAGTTTTTTTAATTTTTTTGTCTTGTTTGTCGTCAGTGTCATTCAGTTGCTTTTGCAAGTTTTCTAGTGTTTCAAGCAATTGTTTATCTACATCTTGTTCAATTTCTCGCACTACAGAAGGCAATAATTGTTGTTTTAATAGTGGCACATTGTGTGTTTGGGTCGGGTTTTCTTTTTCGTCAACGTTCTCCCATCGTTCACACTGTTTTGATTTTTCAATTTTTTTTGCATACTTTAAAAACAAAAACAACACAATTTAATTTTAAACTTGTTGTATTGCCAGTTTCAGTTCATTTTTTACAATATCTGGCGTGGTAATATAGATATTGTCCCCATTATTTTCTTCTTGCTCTTTTTCATTATTTTTTTTTTTTGTGGTTCCATTTTTTGAATTTGCTTGCTTACTAGTTGGCTTCTTTTGTTTCGTTTTCGAACTCTCTTCTAATTCTTCTTCTGGAATTTTTTTAATTGGGTTTTTTGCAGCTTCTTTTTCTGCATAAAATCCTTCAAAACTAGTAGGGTACGCGCCTAAATTTATTATTATTTATAATTGTTTTGCTTTCTTGTTTGTCGCAATTAAAAAAAGAAACCTTGTGACTCTCGGTATTGAATAGCCCATTGGAATCTTTCTTGTCGGCTGTTCTCCCGAATTTTATGCTCTTCTTCCAAAATAACTTCCTTTCGTACTGTAGCAATCGAACGCATATATTGAATCTGATTTTCTATCCTCATATTAACTCTCTCTTGACGGACATGTTGTTGTTTTGCTTTTGCATTTGGCAAAATGACAACTTGTGGAGGCTCTTGAGGGTTTTGTGTGCAATTTTTATCAATTTGGACAAAGGGTAGGCTTAAATCATAAAAAACTGGATAATGTTGGTTGTCATGAATTTTGTTTATATTATTCTCTTCTTTCTGAATCGGATTTGATTCTATTTCTTTATCATTTATTTTACTTGGGATTTGTGATAAAAACATGTCGTTCGACGGACCTCCGTCCTTGATTTGTGTTGGCTCTACATCTGTCTTGGTCATGTATAAAGTTGACTGCAAAGGACAAGCCATATCCAAAAAATTTAGTTCAACTTGAATCATTTGTTCCACTTTTTTGCGTACCAAAAACCCACGCACTACTTTTTGAATCTTTGTGGCAGCTGCATTTGGATCCATTGTAAGGAGAGCCCGTTCACGCAAACGACGTAGTGGTAGATCTTCACTTAATTTCTTTCAACATTTTTTATTCAAGTTTTCGGGTTGAAAAGTCAGAAAAGAACAAGAGATTGACCACAAAAAAAAAAGTAACTTTTTGAATGTTTGCAGACATGACACCCTGCCTTCCTCGTTCCATTTTTATGATAAGTTCTAATGCTTCACTAATTGTTAGCGATGGAGGTTGAACGTTCAAAAATGATTTTTCTTGTTTTGAAGTCTTTTCAGTTGCTTTATGTTCATTGAATACATTTTGTAGTAGTTCCAATCGATCCACAGGGATTGTGTCTTCTTCCAAAAAAAATTTTGCACATTGCAATTCTAATTGATAGGGATGCAAACGAAATTGATTAAATGCAATTTGGTCTAGATTTATGTAGTGCCACGAAGTGCATTTTGGATACAAAGTGTTATGAGTGATTAGCAGCCTCTTGCATTGAAGCATTCTTGCCATAACTATATCAAGAACCAGTTTTATATCCATCCGTTTCTGTGGATGGATAATTTGATCGTAGCATTCTTCCAATTTGTTATATATTTGCAAGTACTGAATATAGAGTGAAGCGTAATGATTATACGCTTCCTCAGGCTTTAATACTTTATGAGCAACTTGCGCCTGAGATATTCATGGACTCTCAATTGTATGGTAACTCAAAATGTTTGCGATGTTTTTTTTGGAAAGAAAAATAACTAACACTTGACTCCAAAGTTGGAGAATTTTCGCCGTTTTGAATGTCATCTGTACGATAAATGGCTTGATTTTCCTCCTTTTCAACAATTTCTAAAGTTGCAATGTCTTTCAATTGATCTATTGCTTCTTTCCAGTACCGTTCAAAATATGCGTGGGACATTAGTTAATTTGGCTCAATTGTTTTGTGAAAAAACCTGCATTGATCCTCTAAAAATATATGATGTCATAAACAACTCAGTGTGTATGTGGTTACACGATAATAAATTATGTAAAAAAATAGTCGTAGTGCACTAATTCTGCGTAACAAAATGCGTACAATGTATGTTTTTCCTCAAAGCAAATAAATTGACAACCACTGTGACAAACAAGAACGACACAATGTTGTTTTTTCTTCCCCAAAGGGAATCCAAAACCAACACAACAATTTTTTTTTTTTTTTTGTCGAAACAGCTAATAGTTCGAAAAAAATTCTGAAAAAAAAAGAGGAAAAACAAAACAAAGTTTCAATTATGCTCTTATGCCAACATGAATGTCGACAATTTTTCTGGCAAATTTTGAATATTGTTTTCTTGTATTTCTTCTTCATTGTCAGAACTTGTACGTAAATAACTCGAACTGCAACTTGTTTCTGTATTATTGTCATTGTCACTTGGGACATCATTATACTCTTGCAGCCATTCTTGCAAAATTTTTTTTGGATAATGAGGTTCCTTGAAAATGTATTGGCCATTCGGATTATCACAGGGCGTATTGTTGTCCAAACAACCGCAAGGACCACTGTCGTGGCAGCGAATACCACTTCGCACACATTCACAAGTGTCGTCCCAACAGCATTGGTTCAACAAACTTTACAAAACGAACAAGCAAACAAAAATGTTTACATACGTATATAATGTAATCAAACATAACAATAGTAATGTGACGAAATCTTATTATCAAAAAAAAGATCACGTGCTCAACTTCAATTTTTTCTTTTTGTTTTGAGTTTTGTTTTTGTTAACAAGCAATTTTTCCAAGGGCTGTCCAAAGCGATACGTATTTTGTGGAGAGTAACAAGGAGAAGAGGAAGGTTCGCGGAAACGTGCAAGTAATGGATTGCTACTCTGCAGCACGTGATTTTTCACCCGCTCTTGCAGAGCTTTAAGATTTCCGTTCGCGGGTAAACTGTATCTTGCTAACAACAAACACATTGCAAAGTGTTTTATGCTATTTCTGCAACTTAAATCAATGTACATGATACATGTATATGTGTATGATACCTAAAATTTTTCTCAATTCGCCAATTGATAATTTATTGATAGGTTTGCAAGTGCATCCCACACGCTTTCGACTTTTGCGAATCGACTCTAACTCTTTTACCTCTTCCTTTAACTTTTCCATTTGCAAGTCGACGCTCCTTTTTTTTTTTTTTTTTTATAAGTTATTTTCCATCATCACACATAACACATAGCACAAGTTTATAAATCTGAGCTATCTTGCATTATTGTTCAAAACAACATTAGTCACTAGGGAAAAAAATGTATGCAATGTGTTAGTGAGCCCTGGCTCCCCCTGTCGCTCTCTCTCCTGTCTAAAAATAATTTTTTTTTTAAAAAAATTATTTTTAATTCTTTTATTTTGTTTTAAACTTATTTGCGTTGTTCAGTTTTTTAACACGATCTTTGTGAGTATAGCTATGGAAAATCTCGTCTTCTCGTCCTCGGGTGTACAAATCATCGTCGCTTACATCAGCGCACTGCCCTTGGGCCTGCCGTACTCGTTCAAGCAATTTTGACTTGCGTTCTTGCTCGAACGCGTCCACAGGAACTTGTGGTTTGCAATCAACCAATTCACCTAAATATAAGCTTGCTGCGCCTTTTTTTTTTTCAATTTAAAAAAAAAAAACGTATATAAAAACGCTAACACTGCGAAAAAGGGAGCCTTTTTTTAAAAAAATTTGTTTTTATTTGAACCAATCGCAAACGAAACAAAAATTTCCGAAGATTTCAGTGTTATTTACCTTGTTCAGGGACACCGTGTGACTCTTTTCCGGCTTTTTGTTCAAATTCAAATACTTGCACTTCCCCAAAACTGACACGAGGACTCGGGCTGCAAACGCGTGGGCTTGCAGACCCGGTGGGGCTTTTTTTCCCCAGAGTCACAGACAAACATAAAGAATGGATGCAATAATTGATAAGAACTCGAGAAGTATGTTAAGCATAAAAGTACAACAATTTTGTGATATTCATTCCCTCGGCTTGGATTTACGTGTGTACCTGTCTAAAAAACAAAACAAAAAACACCTAAATGAACACTCGAAATCGAAAGAAACAGACGTGTCTGCACCTGTTTGGGAAGGAGATTTAAGGATAGAACGTGATGGTTTGAGCTCTGGTGTGAAGGCACACCTCAGTTTGGCTGTATCAAGTATATCCATTAAACACGATTAGAAAAAAATAGATTAAGAAATGTCCAAAGCAAAGTTTTAAAAAGTTTTTTGTAAAACATCTTTGCTTTAACCGATCTTTAAAATTTCTGCACCACAATGTATTTTTTGCATGTATTAATAATATACAATTTTAAAATAAACATTATAAGCGTAATCGCTAATTTTCGGTTTTCTAAGTGTGATACTATCTTGCGTAAATCTTTAAAACAAAAAAAAAGTTAACTTAATGCTAAGACAAAAATAAAATGAGAGTACAAACAAAATCTGTTGGAAAAAGTGCTTGAGAAAATTTTAACAATACGCAATTTCGATGTCGTTTGAACATTTTAATTTGCATTAAAACGTCTTATTTCACATTAAAAAAATTAGTTAAAAAGAATATCACATTTAAACATACATTATTTGTAAATTATCTTAACAAAATTTGGCATGAAGTTTGTTTTCCTTGAAAAAATTATTCTCATAAAATTGTATTTGAAAGAAATTGTGCTTTTACTTCATTTGGCTTGTAATTTTAAATAAAACAAAAAAAGACAAACTTAGTCGTTTGCAACTAAAACAATTAAAATACAAACAATAAGTGTCTAAAAAGAAATACAAAAATTACTATACTGTGAACAGTTTGGTTGTTTTGTCTTTGGTTCATTCCCAAAAAACGTCAAAAATTTGTTGCCAAACTTTTGAGCTTGGACAACTTCCATTGACAGAAATGACCACATTTTTGGACTTGTAGTGCTTGGTGACTGGTTGTGTTTGTTCATGATATGCCACCAATCGTTTGCCTAACGTTTCTTCGTTGTCGTCTCCTCTTTTTTCTAGTGGTTCTCCTGTAATATCGTCTTTCCCTGGAACTTTTGGAGGATTGAACTGTACGTGGTAGCTGCGTCCACTGCTCTTGTGTACCAAACGTCCGAGAATCCTTGTTTTCAACTCGTCATCTGGAACACAAATTTCCACTACATGAGTAATATGTTTTTTATGCGCTTGCAAGGCCGTATCTAAAGCTATGGCTTGGCCTGTAGTACGTGGATATCCATCTATTATTTAAAATTGCAAACACCAAACTGTAAAAATAAAAAAAGATCCATAAATTACAAATTTCATTTTATCGTGTTATGTTTTTTAATTTATACAAACCATTACCTAAAATAAAACCATTCCTGCATTTTTTTTCATTTAACGCTTCTGCGACAATTGCATTTACTAATTCATCATCCACAAGTTTCCCAGCATCCATTAACACTTTTGCTTTTTTTCCGTAATTTGTGCCTGCTGCCACTGCAGCACGTAACATATCTCCCTAATAAATCCAAATCATATATTTCAAATATAATTGTGAAAGTTTTTTTGGAGTCAAAAAATATCTGTGATTTAACTGTTGACAAGTGTGGAATTCCCAACCAATCTCGTAAAACTGGAGCATGGGTACCTTTTCCTGCACCTGGTGGTCCTAAAAATTGTAAAACGTATGCCAAAAAAGCTTAAACACGAGAAATTGGTTTTGAAAGAACAGTCTAGAGAAAAGGGGGCAATCTGAGATACCGATCAAGATGATGCATTTGTTTCCTTTCAGACGAAAGCATTCAAGGAATTTGCTCCAAATGTTTTCGATTGTAGTATTTGCATCTATCGGATGAATGCATCGCGAAGACTGGTAATGTTTGACCACTGGATGCGTTTGCTTTCGGTATTCTTCAAGTCGTTTTGTCAACGATTCTTCCGTATCGTCACTTCTTTTGATCAAAGGTTCACCAGTGACATCGTCTACGCCTTTTACTTTAGGAGGATTAAATTGGTCATGGTAACATCGACCGCTAGATTTGTGGATCCATCTTCCTAAAATTCGGGCCTGTAACAACGCACGTCAATCAATCCAAAAAGTGTTGCGCATATAGCAACGGGAATCAAATTTTTTTGTTTTACTTCAGAAAAAAGAAAAAAGCACCTTTAATTCTTGATCAGATACTTTCAGTTCTAGAACATGAGTTATTTTTCGTTTTTGCAAGTGCAATACACTATCTAAGTACTCTGCTTGCGCCACAGTTCGTGGATAACCATCCAATACAAAACCACGTTTGCATCGAGAAGATGCTAGTTCATCACGAACAATGGCATTCACAATTCCGTCGCTCACTAGTTTACCTGCTTCCATCAATGCTTTGGCTTTTTTGCCTGTTTCTTTTCCTGCAGCTGCCTATGTAAACAAAAATTGTTTGATTTTGCACTTTTTTTTTATCAAGTCAAAATTTTGTCATGGATATATCGCTCATACCGCATTTCTCAACATATCTCCAGTACTTAAATGAGGAACGTGGAGTAACTCCACCAACTTTGCGGCATGTGTACCTTTGCCTGCTCCAGGAGGTCCTGGGTTAAGATAATAAACGCACGTAATTTTTGTTTATTGTATCATTTGAAAGATTTTTTTACTTACCTATCAAAATTACGCAAACTGGTGATTTAATTTTACGTTGGTGAGAAGCTGTCATTTTTAGTTTAGATCAAAAATACAGTAAAGTGTTTGAACTATATTCGAACTGAAATTATGTTAAATTGTCTCATTAGCCTATCGTGCAAAATACGTCAATTCCATCATAATATACTTAGGGTAATATTGCTGCAAATACCTATTTTATTATTTAACGATGTAATTGAAGTTTGCTGTAATTTAAAAAATAAAAATTATTGTGACTTAAGATGTATGTGATTTATCCAAGCATTTTTAATTTTCAAAGCCATCAATGGACAAAAAGTGCTTATAACATTAGATTTTATCTGGTCTTCAGTTTTTCACATCAACAGTATCTTTTTGACTTTCAAATTTTTCTTCAAATATTTGATATCCACTACCAAACACGAGAAAAATGATTGTAAAATTAAATAATGAAAATTTTTTCATACGATTTTAGAGTTTTGAACATTTGCAAAGTACATATTCACTTTTACAAGTTCAAAGTGTTTAGGCAAAAGGTTTAGACAAGTGACAAAAAATATTATAATCTTGCAAAGGTGACATCAAGGCCAACAAGAAAGACAGCATAAGGTGAATTACTCACTAAAATTCTTTTTTGATGACGTCTGTAAATTTTGTTCTTACAAAAAATGTTAGGAAGACCCAACATGCCTTTGAAGACACGTGTCACGGAAATTCTTGGGATTGAACATCCAATAGTATGTGGAGGAATGCATTATGTGGGGTACGCATCACTGGCAGCAGCTGTGAGTGAGGCTGGAGGTTTAGGTGTTATAACAGCACTGACCCAGAAAAGCAGCGAGGGGTTACGTAAGGAAATACAAAAAGCCAAATCACTGACAAAGAAACCTTTGGGCGTGAACATGACCCTATTGCCAGGTAAAAAAAAAAAAAAAAAAAGAAAAGAGAAAAAAGGAAAAAGAAAAAGTGAGTAACACTCGTTGCATCAATTGTTGCATATGTTGTTTAAGCTTTGGCACCACCTGACTATCAATCGTATGCTCAAGTAATAATTGACGAAGGAATTCGCATTGTCGAAACTGCTGGTAGAGCTCCTGACAAATTTATCAAGTTTTTCAAATCGCATGGATGTGTTGTCATCCACAAATGCGTGGCGGTGAAACACGCATTACACGCCGAAAAACTTGGTGTTGACATTATCTCAATGGATGGCTATGAATGTGCAGGTTTGAATGTTTGCCCAGTCAGCAAAATTTTTGTTGTTGAGATCACACCCAATCAAATTTCAGCTTTTGCACTGGGCCACACTTAGTGCATGATACTTTATGCATCGACAACACATAAAAAAAAAAAAAAAAACAACCTTGCACCAATTAAAGGGCACCCTGGGGAAGAAGAGGTTGGAAATTTTGTCTTGCTACCAGTTGCTGCGAAACAATTGAAGATTCCATTTATTGCCAGTGGTGGCGTCGGGTATTGTTTATTTATTCATTTATTTATTTTCATTTGCCTGATTTTTGAATTTAATAAATCAATCTGCTTCAAAACAAAAATTTATTAAAAAAAAAAAAAAGTGATGGAATGCAATTAGCTGCGGCCTTGGCTCTTGGTGCTGAAGGTGTAAACATGGGAACAAGATTTATGGCCACAGTTGAAGCGCCAATTCATCAAAACATTAAAGAGGCGTTGGTGAAAGGTACCGAAAGAGACACCACCCATGTGATGAGATCGTTAAAAAATACTGAACGAGTGTTCAAAAACAAAGCTGCTTTGAAGGTTCAAGAAATTGAAAAAGCCAAACCTGGTGATATCTCTGCAATTTATCCTTATGTTGCTGGAGAAAACTACCGAAAGGCCTTTCAAGAAACTGGAGATACTGAAAATTCCGTTTGGAGCTGTGGAGCTGTTATGGGATTAATTGATGACATCCCAACCTGTGAACAATTAATTCAACGTATGGTGAAAGACGCTGAAACTATTATCACAAAAAGATTAAACTCCAAAGTTTCAAAATCAAAACTTTAGTATTGCTCACTCATTTTTAACCAAGTTTTTTCCTTTTTCTTTCTTGACAATAATATGTCACCATTTTATCAGAAAATACATTTCGAATCTCGGCTTAAGCATAAATAATTTGATCGGTTACTTTGTGATAAAAATTACTTAAGTGAGTAAAAATTAAAAATAATCAATTTCAAATTTCAAAAGATCAAAGCTAAAAATATGTTGATACAAAGAAATTTGAATTTTCAAAACGAAATAAAAATGCGATAATGTGCGCTTGATCGTCTTTTCTGTATCCTTTTCCATCGTTGTTATGTAAATCAAACATAAACTAACGTAAACTTTTAACAAAAAAGCAAAACTTTACTTAGAGCCACAAAAAAAGTCTTTGTAGTTTGTCACCAAAAGACAAAAAAAACTGAACCTCCTTGTAACCCTATTATTTTCATTTTAATTTTAATTGATTTCATAAAATACTCCATTAATAACAAATTCAACAAATTAATAAATAATAATACATTTTTTAATTGAAAACGCAATAATCAAATTATGATGAATTGAAGAGTTTCTTAAAAAA
>ASPP01022586.1:0-11480 GCA_000512085.1 Reticulomyxa filosa
GGAGGAGGAGGAGGAGGAGGGCATTTTCCTCATGGCCGTGACCCCTCTTCCCAATCCCATTCATTGTATGCCTCACAAGCACGTACAAGTCATTTGGCCTATATGCAAGCACACCTACAACACCAGCAACAGCAGTATGCCCATAACTCCTCTCATGGGTCATTGCCAGGTCATATTCATCCCTATGCACACATGGGACATGGAACCAGTGGAAATACAGGAGGACAAGGACAAAACATGTTGGTCAGTCCTCGCGGAATGGTTTCGCCTTCTTCGACTGGGGGAATCGGCGTCGGGAAGACCGGTATGAAAGTACCCAATGAAATGCGACCCAGCTCCAATCGAATGGTTGCTGATCAAAATTACAAAATGGTGTCGCATGGTGGCGGTCCTAACGCTGGTAGTACCAAGTATCTCGTCACCAATCAGGGCCAGGTGCCGACCACTCGAGGAGATACCCTTCGATGGCAACCACAAGAAATGTCTGGGACTCTGTCCAATGACGACATGGACAACGACAACGATCTCGACTTTGAACATAACCACAATCACAACCACAATAACAATAATAATAATAATAATAATAATAATAATAATAATAATACCCATATGATGATGCCTGGAGCTATTACGGAGCCACCCAACAGTGGTGGAAACAGACTTGGAAAAAGTTTATACAAAAAAACAAAATATACATATACATATATTGTATACATTATATGTATATATATAGTGTGTATGTTTTGTAACTCTTGCACAGATGAATACGAAAGTGGTGAAAAGAGTGTACAAGAGCAACAAATATTATCTCAGCCAAAAATGTCGTCGAATCAAGGAACGTACCCTAGCCAAGGACGAATGCGAGAGAATGTGAATTTGACGAGTAGTAGTGGTGGACCGATTATGTCTCCTCCGCACATGTATGGAAAGCAGCCCTTACAACAAATGCCTACCTCATTGCATCCACGCACGGCTATGCAGCCGCATTACAACAATCCCCAGCAGCAAATGATGAGACCCCCTGGATATGAAAAAGCCAAGCCTTATGAACCTTACAGGCAATTTCCTTAACCCAAAAAAACATATTTTGTTGTTGTTTATTTTAAAAAAAAAAAAACAAACAACTTATCTCTGTATAACTGTATATACATAAATGATCCAAAAAAAGTGATGAGAACCAAAATGCATTGGCAGCACAAGCAATGAAGGACAACATGGACATGCGACAGTACGAGTATTGGCGGGCTCAAAACCGCGGGAATGACACGCTTGTGGGGGTATCATCGCCCCCCAACACAAACAATGCGTATGTCGGTGGGGTGTCTTCGGACCCTTCCACGCTGCATATGAACCCGGGCGCTTTGCATCACGGACTAAGCCCTTCGGCTGCCGATGGCTTAAGTGCAATGCCGCAAAGTGGACACAAATCTGTTTCGCGAAATTTCGGAACGCCAAAGCCGGAAGATATTGACCCCGAGTTTACGAATTCGTCAGACTATGTCCGCTACCAACGCTGGGAGTTACTGGAATCCGCCAAACGATGGCTGCCCGGGGAAGGTACCATTATCACATGGAAAGGCTTTTGTTATGTCATTGGCGCGCCCATCCACATGGGCATGAATGGACATATCCATCTCTGCTATCGTTACAAATTGCCCGAACGTGAAAAAGTGTCGCCGGAAGGAGAGCCTAATGGTTCCACAGACAGTACTAACGCCAATAGCGATAACAAGTCCAATCACGCCTTGAAAATTCACAAAGAAAGACGTGGCAACTGTTGCCGCCAAAATTGTCCCTAACACTTCTGCCTTTGCTCGAGAAATTGTCATACTCAGAGATTTGCAAGTTATTATTTTTTCTTTTGAAGTGGTTTTTATTCTATTATTGTATAAATGTACGTACGTATGCAATTCATCTTTTTTTTTTTATTAAAAAAAAAAAAGGGTAGTGAAAATGTGACGACGTTGTACGATGTACTGGAATCCAAACGTACATTGATATCGATACTGGAACTAGCAAAAGCGGATGTGTACCATTTCTTTGTGGGGCGTGAAGCCAGTCGACATGGATGGTCTTTGGAAAAACCGGCTGTGAGAGAAGCTTTTGCAAGGATGGTAGTAACCAATGCTGTGCAAGGATTGAAGCAAATGCACGATAAAGGATATTTGCATTGCGATTTAAAATCTTTAAATGTTCTCCTGTACATCTACAAACATCATAACGCAAAAAAACAAGGTGGAGTTTTCATGAAAGCTAAATTGACTGATTTTGGACATTCCTCCAAAGGAATTCATCGGACTGCTGAAGCCACTTTTGGAAACGGTTTTTTGTTTGTTTGTTTTTTTTTCGCTCTTTCCTTCCTTCCACAATAAGAAAAATCATTGTTTTAATATAGGTTAAATTTTTGTGTTTGTGTATGCGTGTGTATGAATTTCTTAGGGATGGCGCGTGTTGGCACTGCTGGACATGTGGCTCCAGAATTATTTAAAGAAGGCACGGCTTGCGATTATAAGATTGACATATGGTCGTTAGGAATTGTGATGTTTAGCATGTTAGTGCCAGGAAGATTGTTGTTTGGCGAATACACCAATTTGGAAAGCTTGCAAAAAGCATACGATGCATTAAACAAAATGAACCCTTGGAGTAATCAACAAAGACCAAAATGGTGGACTGATTTTGAACGTCTCTCTCCAGAAGCAAGAGATTTGATTTTATGGATGACTCGATTCAATGCCGAAGAAAGACCAACTGGTGAGCAAATTATGAGACATCCTTGGTTCCAAATTTCTATGGGCAATTTAAAACCGGGACAATATCGCCCTAAGCTGAAATATGTTGACATGTTGTGCTCTTCTTCAATTGCTCAAGAATAAATCTCGATATTTCTCATTGTTTTCCCTCTTTCATGTGCGTTACTGAAAAAAAAATTTGTGTGTTGGTTAGTTGGGAATTGTCTTTTTCAATTTTATTTTTGTTTTTTTTTAATGACGAAATGCAATTTTTTTTTTTTGAGTTTCTATTGTGTTTTTTTGTGATTTTTCCTCAAAGCTTTTTTTTTTTGTCTCCTTGCAAATATCACATGTTTTTAAGTATTGTCATACATGAAAATGCTTCGAATATGTGATTTGATTGATTAAGCGTTTCGAATTGACTTCGGTTAAAATTTTGTGTATTTGTGTTTATGTGAGATTTTTCTTAACTTTTTTGCAATTACCATTGAAACCTTCTGTCCCTGCCCTTTTTTCCTCCTCCTTTTAGAGTTCTGCTGCCTTGAGTTAACAGGTTTGTTATTCCACTTTTAAATTTTTGTTTTGCTATTAATAGTGAAAAATTACATAGTGTGCTTAAGATACGACTGTTATCACTGTTTCAAATCTTGCGTTATGGGGGACAGCCTTAAAAAATCGCTAATTGAAATTAACTGCTTCCAAAAATTTTTTTTTCAATATTTGCTCATTAATCAAACAAATGAATTTAATCAACAATGAAAAATCAAAACTGAGCCGCATTCAAAAAACGTAACAAGTTATAAACAAAATCGTTGTTTATTTGTTATATTTTTAGATTCATTGGGCATTTAAACAGCCCTATAATCGCAAAAGCTTTAATCTTTTGCCTTTTTCTTATTGACAACACCTACATCGATAATTGGGAAAAACAACCAATCACAAATCCACGCAGGACAATACGCACCTATCAAGTAAATTATCGAAGCAATTATTGACGGACGATACCATTTTCGCGGCATGTAGCTTGACAAACCAGCAACAATCGCACCGATAACGTGTGAATTGCCTTGCTCGGTCAAAGAGTCTACCATCTTTGTGCTTTCAACATGCATTTGCAAATATACATCTTCCCTATTTTTATTTCATATGTGTACATATATATAGTTACAAATAACAGAGACAAAAAAGCGGAGGATTTCTTTGTTTTTATTATTTAAAAATTATTTAGAAAAGAAGCAAAGCTGATAAATAGATTGGAGATCGGGAGACAATTCCTTTTCAAAAATTTGTTTGACAAGTTGAGTTTCTTTGGATTTAGTGACCATAGCACTGGAAGTGAATTGCGGCTCTACTGTGCATGCCCATATACCGAATAATGATTGTAACTCAATGCGAATTGAATCAGTGAATGCAATTGCACCCGCCTTACTTATCGAGTAGCAGGAAATTGACGGACCGATAAGCCTTCCAGCAACACTGCAAATGTTAACAATGCGCCCACGTGTTCCTCGGTGCAATACCCACTGCTTACATATGGTAAGCAGCAGCTGCAGAAATTGCCGTGGTGTCTGCCTCGTTTCAAACGTATCCCTACGCATGAGAGGTATGCAATAGCGGGTTAGTGTTGTCATTCCAAATAAATTTACATTGATCACATGATTAAAGCGATGCAATGGGATACATTCAAACAATCCCCATTCGGCTACTCCGGCATTGTTCACTAATCCATACAAATTTGTTTTCCTTTGTTGTAATACCTTGGACGTCTCCTTTATCACGGCTTCAACGTCTTCTTTTTTTGTTATATCCATTTTTAATACGACGTTTGGGGTATCTTTAAATTCCTCGTTCAATTTTTTTACCCCATCGTCTGTATAACAGGTCGCAATCACCACTACTCCTTCTTTGCGCAAGGCTTCCACTGTCGAATAACCAAAGCCTCCTGCGTCGCAGCCTGTCACCAACACCACCTTATTTTTAAGACTTTTTCGAAATAAAGAGTGATACGAAATAATCTGGAATACCACAAACCCACATAGCCATACACAAAAGAAAAGAAAGATTATATTATTTATCATTTTTTTAATACTAACTTTTTTTAAACAGTTTCTTTTTGATTGAAGTATTAAAACTAAAGTTAAAAAAATTTACTTTTTTGTCGTAAAGCAATGGGAAAATTTGGTGAACTTAGACTATCACGAGAAAACAGCCAACTAAAGAGTTTTAAAATTATGAGGGCTAAGTTCGTAAACATAAAAATAAATAAAGAAATTAGAACAGAATAATAATATGATGGAATTGAGTTTAAATGATTCCTTACGAGACAAAAATAATTGGAAATTGTATCATCTTTACACACAACGACAATACAAAGCATGCCTTTCTATGGTTGAGTCGCAGCTACAAAGTTCTCGCGGGCAATGTGAGTATGCACTGTATATAAAAGGATTAATCATGCGCATTCTAGGAAATATTACAGAATCATTGCAACTGTTTCAAGCAGCAACAGCAATAAATGCAAAAAGTATGAATAATTTGAAACAGGTTGCACGATCTTTGTACTTATTTGGGCAATATGAAGCTAGTATTGCCATTTTCAAAAAAGCCGAAGAGTTAACAGGTGGAGACTGGGAACTTTGGCACAATCACGGCTTATGTTGCGAACATTTAAAACGATACAAAGAAGCGATTGAATGTTATCAAAATGCCAATTCTATACAAAAACATGATAACACTTTTATTCGAATGGCCAAGGTTTCTTATTTTTTCTCTGGCCCTTTTTCCTTTTTTACAAACTAACTTTAGCAACTGAAAAAAATTCCAACTGCAAAGGTATATTGGGAGCAAAATATGCTGGATCAATCGATCGAAACTTACAAAGAAGCTTTGGAATTTTCACCTGAAAACCCAACTTTACTTACAAATTTAGGATTGCTTTATTTGCGTTGTGGAAACTATTTTGATGGTTTTAATTTTTTAGGGAGTTCATTGTCATTGCATCCAACCGACAATAAAACATTATTAGCTGCAGCTGCAGTTATACAAAATCACCAAGACATGGATGCTGCCCTGACCAAATATCGAATTTGTGCAACTACAAATCCGTTTTGTGCTGAGTTGTGGAGTAATATTGGCATGTGTTTTCACTCAAAAAATAAGTATTTAGAAAGTGTTGCTACACTCAAAAAAGCATTATATTTTAACCCATTTGATTGGTGTATCGCGTTCAATCTTGGCTGACCTACCTTACCCATAGTTTGTTGACATTCTTTAAAAAAAACTTTTCAAAGTCGTACGAATATCATCTAATCAAAACTAAATAGATCAAAATGCGTCAGCATTCCATTATTTCTCTTGTTCAATTAACCTAAATCCAAATTATTCGCTGTCTTACATGTACTTAGGAATTGCGCTGTGTCGACTGAAAGATTTTGACAACGGGCAAGTTGCCTTGGAACGAGCTGTAACAATAAATAACAATAAATCTATAGTAGAACAAAAAATGAATCACCAAAATTTAATCACGTTTGGTGGGATGACAACAAATGAGTTGTCTCGTACCGAAACTGATTGCACAAATACTTCATCTCAAGATAATGATGAAACTCGTACTCGACTAAACAAACAAACAAAACAACAACTTCACATTCTTCTAGCAAGCCAAACAATTTCAATACTAAGAGCATACTGGAAAAAAAATTAAATCAATGTTTGATTCATCTCAATTACGCGATTTTATTTCTCAAAGTAATGTATTGATTATTCTTTTTTAGACGTGTAAAATGTACATAGTTTTGTTTTTGGATTACAATTGATCCATAAAAATAAAACATAGAAAATTGACTTTATTGTGGCAAGCATGGAGTTTGAAGATGATGAGGAAGAGGCGTCCAGTGAGGTTGCTATATTTTCTCAAAAGTCAAAAAAGATAAAGGAATGTAAAACCTTGGCCAAACAACAATTTGCCCAATTTCAAAAAATTTGGGAAACTGTTGACAGCGACACAAAGACAAACGAATTGCCGTCTGCTCAGGTACAAGTTCAGATCATTGGTATCTTGGTTTCCTCGACTGCCACAAAATAAAATTTCTTGCTGCAACAAACTTATAAAAAAGAACCTACAAACTAACATATTTTGGTGGTTGTGTTTTTTGATTCTTCGAAACATTTCAATATTTCTTTTTTCAGTCATTTCCAACGAAAATACAATTAAATTTCTTTACTGTGATTTCTACGTCTACGAAAGTAACTTTTTATTAGTTGTGAATAATTTTGCATCCAACATGAAACAAAAGTAAAACAAATAATACAATCTTTTTAGGCTTTTTTCCAATTCATGGATAATTAATTTTTTGAATTAAATGTAAATTTATGCTATTGTCATCAAATGTAGTAATTCTAGAGCATTACTGTCAATATGTAAACAAACGTTTGCAGTGTAAAAAAAACTGAGTTTTTTGTTGGTTTTTCCTTAAAACGTGCAGAAGATACCTTTTTACGTAAACTTTTCTTGTAAAAAGTCATCTTCCGTTTTTCACAATGGCTTCAGGAAGGGCGATCACAACCCCCTTAAGTCCCAAGTGTGTATATTTTTGCAAGTGTATATGTAACATGTATTGTATCTCCTCCCTGAACTTTGAAAAGGAAGGCAGAAAGCAAGAAAAGTGAACGTATGAACAAGTGATAGTTTTTGTTTTTTGAACAGCCATCAGAAAGAGCTTCTCCATTGCGACGAAGAAGAAAAGGAGACATCGGCAATGTTGCATCCATCAAATGGAACAACTCACAAGCCCAATAAACGAATATTTCATTCTTCCAAATGTGAGCGATGGAATTGGCCCGAATATATGAAACGAGTGGCAACCTACACAGGCCCGAGATGGCTTGAAAAAGTTACGCTCCCCACACGCACATAAAAAAAAAATTACATATGAGTACAAATATAAATACTTATATTTATATTTTTTTATTTATATACATATATAAACATATAATATATATATATATATATGTATATAATGAATATGTGATTCAATAAATCAAATAGCCTCAAAGAGTACGCGCATTGACATGTGCGCGTCACGGATGGATATGCACAAGTGTGAATACTTTAAAATGTGTGTGTTGCTCGAAAGTGTTGGTATGGACCAACGAAAGCAAACTGCCAGACGATGAAAGTTGGTGAATAAATGATTCATTTCTCTAGCAAATGAAGAGAAGGAGGGCGCCATTTATTGGAAAAAACAAACAAAAGTGATACAACAACACGATATCAAATGACACAAATACAAAACATAAGCACAAAAAATAAATTGGTATATGTATAAGATTGTATGCGGATGACACAACGAAAAAACAATGGAACAATAGCAATGCAAGACTTTGCGAATAACTTGAGCAAACACCATGACAACGACTGCTGCTGGAAAGAAATGGCATGCGAAGAGGCATATGAACATCTGCCAACGGAAGAATTGACATTGGGAGCGTTGTTGAAAGAGCACTTATTGAAAAGTTGGAAACCACAAAATGACTGTCAAGATGTTATCCATTTGCGTATCTCCAAATTTATACGCGATCAAATAATTGAAAAAGTTGAACTGAACTTTTTCAAATCACTCCTTTCTCCCCCCCCCCTTCTTCCCTCCCTCTCTTTCTCTCTTCCAATACACACACATTCGAACTTGCAAGCTATTTCCAAATTGTGTGTGTATTATATACGCAGATGAACTCATTCAAATCTCATGACAAATCGTACAACAACAATCACTGTTCAATCATTACATTGTTTTCTCAACAACAACGTAGCATTCAAGTTTTATTTATTTTGATTTGTTGTTTTATTTTATTTTTTGTTTCATTTATTTATTTGTTTTGCTTAAAAAAAAAAAATAAAATAAAAGGACATCTTACTATTGGTCAGCTGCGGATGGTCTTTAAGACCAGGAAATCAAAGAGATTCAACAGTGTGTCATGGCAATCCCAATGTACCGACGATGGAGTGCAAATATTGCAATACGTGTGTCTCCTTGGGCCCCTTTGAACTGATCGTGAAACAAACTCTTGTTTCTTCAGACGTCCATCCCGCTGCTGCTGCAAAGCTGCAAGACTCGAGTCCACCAATCGATACAAACTCGTTCAACGCTAATGTAAGTGATGTCGTGTTTGCACTGGTCCTATATTTGTTGTTCTCCTGACCAAACACACACGAACATATAGAAAGTGCAAAATAGCCTATATATAACATTCAAACTGTCCTTATAAATGCAATGGGGGGTCGGGGACACAAATAGGACAACACACAAGCGACATTTGCAATAAATAACGAAATGTACAAACACGAAACCCATTTGATCACAGACCAATTGTCCCAGTTGGGACTGACATTAAAGTCTCCAATGAATCGTCAAGTGGACTTGGACATTTATCCGACCTCAGCACTGCAATCACCTGCTGACTTTGGTGACATTACCAATCGAACTATCAACTATCAACACAAAACTACGTCTTTGGAAAGCGCTGAAGCCAACTGCCAATGGCCTCGCAGATGTTATTTGTTGAACACCAATTGGTCGTCGGAAGAACTTGCCGAACCTATGCAGTCCACCACTGACCTTGACCGTCCCTCTGATCGTTTCAACTTATCCAAAAACAAAAGATCGTTGTCTCAATTCAACAATACAGAGATTCAACAACCTATCAATGGTTATGTTATTATTCAAAAAAACAAACTTTTTTTTCTTTTTGTGTGTACATACACTTTTCGATTTATCCTGCTTTTCTTTGTTTCAAATGAGAGAAATACATACATATATGTGTGTATGTATGTATGGGCTGATTGCTTGTGTGAAAAACAATTGGGATAGATAATGATGAAGCGACCACAAAGAAAAATAAAAAAATGAAGAAAATATCACCCACAAGCCCAATTAATCCTCGAAAACGCAAACGTACTGACCTTATCACAGATCAAAAGAATCGTGACAATAACAATACACAGCAAAACGATAACGATGGTAAGTATGACAATAAAAAAGCATTTAGTTGTATTTTTTTTTTTTTTTTTTTTTGAACAATTGCATACATCTTTTTATTTTGCCCTTTTTATTTTTTTATTAAAAAGAATTTGTTTGCTTTTTCTATTTGAAAAGAAACACAATTTAACAATATAACTGTGACAGATGACATAACGGAACCACAACGAAAGAGACAACGACTGGAATCACAAGACGCAAATGTTAAATCAGAGGCAAAGATAATGTTTGAATCGATTCCTGAAGAAAGCATCGAAACAAAAGAAAACAATAATGTTCAAAATAACTCAATAGCGCCTGCCCAAGGACGAAAGCGAAAACGTGAAGAAATGGGAGAGTCGTGTGATGTCAACAACGAATCCCAACAAAATATAAAGCGTCGTCGTTTGGCACATTCCTCGGTGTTAGCATTGCCTACAATTGATATTAGCTTAAACAATGAATTGAATATCATTCAACAACATAAACTTGATTGTCCATTTGTGCGATCACATTACTACTTAGGTAAGTTTATATCCATTTCTTCAATTATCACAAACAATTTTCGATGTCATCACTGTTTATCTTGAAACAATGAACAAATATCAGATCAATGTATGACGGGTTGGGAATATTGCGCAGCGATTATTACTCAAAATCTACGAGAATACATAGAAATCTTGGCCAAGCGAAAAATTTAGTTTGTTTTTCTTTTTTTGTTTTGTGTTTTTTTTAAATTATTATTGATTTTTTCCGCTTTGGAAGACAAAGTTTTTCTTGTCATGTCATGAGATATTTTTTGCACACAACTGAAACGTTTCATTATTTACAAGAAAAAACAGAAAACAAGCAAAAATAAAATTTAAAATGAAAGATTGCCCGTGAAATCTTTTAGAACAAAATTGAAAAAGGTTAGTCGTTTTAACATTAAAATTTACACTTGAAATCTCAATCCAATTGTTTTTACTTCATTATTTTGTTATTTTTGTTCTCAACAAGTTTTAAACCGCAATGTACATAAAAATCTTCTTATTGCAAATATAAAAAAATTCAATTACTGGTTTTTTTGTGAGCTAAATTCGAAAACGAAAGGCTCCTAATTTAAAACTGCTGTATATGCGATATTAATTTGTAATAATAACCTCGTTTTTGCAATAAGAAAGCTGTTGAAAATTTTTTCTTAGTTGTTTACTTCCGACATGGATCATTCAAGACACAAGACAAGGTCTTGAAACACAAAGTGTCCACTTTCCAAACACAAATGGCTTTGCAATGGTTGTACTGACACAGAGATAGAGATAGAAATGACCGAACAAAGTCTCGATCTCATCTCCAGGTTTGCAAAAGTGCTTAGTTCATCTTGTTCATTCTTTCTCCTATAACAGAAAAGAGCAATTTTTTAAAAAAATTTCCTCATGTGGAAATAGGACAAATTAAATGTTGATGAGTTTGGAAGAGTTTTGCGTCCTGATTCGTTGAGTAATTTTTTTGTTTTATTTGACCCCACCAAAAAAAAAAAAAAAGAAATGCGCAATTTTCGATTTCGCGAATCAGCATTTTGTATGTGACATCTGTGAACAATAGAGATAACGAAGGGGGCAAACCAGAAAGCAGCACATTAGGCCGAAGAAACAGCCAAAGTGGCGGCCACGAAAGAGACCAGCGTGGCAGTGGCCGACATTCAAAGTCTCCACCCGCAGCAAAGCGAAAGTCTATCTCTCGTTCGCGGTCTTCTTCG
>ASPP01022607.1:0-12587 GCA_000512085.1 Reticulomyxa filosa
TTTTTTTTTTTTTTTTTTTTTTTGTTCCGACAGGTTTCTTATTATGAAAATGTTTGCACTGTCTCATGTTAAGAACATTTGTTTTCTTTTATTTTATTTTTAATGACTGATTCTGTTTGGACTCATGCCTCCCCTCCTTTTGAAAGACACACAAGCATTTTGGAATTGGACGGACTGGGAACAACACTTGGATTGGATGGCGATGATGGGCATAAATATGCCGTTGGCGTTCTTCGGACAAGAGTACGTGTGGAGCAAAACATTTTATGCGTTTGGACTGACACAAAACGACCTGGAGCCATTTTTCAGCGGCCCCGGCTTTTTTGCATGGCAGAGGATGGGCAACCTACGCGCGTGGGGAGGGCCTCTCTCGCAAGAGATGATCATGAACCAGTACAACTTGCAACTGCAAATCTTATCGCGCATGAACGCTTTCGGCATGAAGCCTGCATTGACTGCCTTTGCCGGGCACGTGCCTTATGCTTTGCAAGCCTTGTATCCCAATGCGAACAGTTTTGAAACGAACAGAGATTGCTTTTGAGACAATCGAAAAAAAAAAAAAAAAAAAAAATAAAGTAAATAAATATTTATTTATTTACTTTATTTATTTTTTCTTGAATATAAACATAGATATGTATATTATATATATATATATATATGTATGTGTATAACAAAGTAACGAAATCCCCAAATTGGTGGGATGCCCCGCCACAGTATTGTTGTGTGGATCTGCTGTCATTTAGCGATCCGTTGTTCCAACAAATTGGCTCCACATTCATCCAATTGCAAACCAAGTACTTTGGGACGGCGCACATCTATCAAGCCGATACGTTCAATGAAATGCGTCCGCCGAATGGGACCAGCGCGTATTTGAAGAAAGCCTCGAGCGAGGTGTACGCAGCGATGACGGCCACCGACCCGCAGGCCATTTGGCTGATGCAAGGATGGTTGTTCCAAGACACTGGGTTTTGGACAAACACACGCATCAAAGCGTACTTGAGCGGCGTGCCAAACACTGGAATGATCATTTTAGATTTGTACAGCGACGAGGCGCCCGTGTACAATCGCACCGAGTCTTACTTTGGTAAGCCATTCGTTTGGAACACCTTGCACAACTTTGGCGGTACCGACGGACTCATGGGAGACTTGCCGTCCATTTCCGAAGGCATTCCCGGTGCATTGGTCTTCCCTAACTCCACCGTTATGGGAGTTGGGATTACCATGGAGGGAATTTGGCAAAATTATATCGTCTATGATTTGACCTTGCATATGGCATGGTTTGTTTTTTTTTTTTAAAAAAAAAAAAAATTAAATAATAATAAATACATATATATATATATATGTGTATATATGGATATACGTACAAAATAATAGTATTAAATACAATGTCTTATGTAATAGGAATTCCAAAGTTGTCAATTTGACTAATTTTGTCTCGCGTTACGCGATGCGACGATACGGATTGCCTCATAGCGTGTTGGTGACGTCACCGGCGATGCGAGACAATGTGACGAATTACATATTGAACGGATGGAGGACTCTCGGCTCCACTGTGTACACGATTATGACGGTGGGACACACGCTTGGCATCCCCAAGTCCGTGGTCGAAATCACGCCTACGCTCGACTTGGTGAAGCCGGCACGACGAAGAGCACTATTCAATTACTGGATGGACGGACACGGCGACAATACCTCCAATCCGCTGTTCGCTTCCAATATGCTGCGTGAGACGCCCGTCCAAGACACGTGGACCACCACCTTGCTTTACAATCCTACCGTCATACATGTCGCATGGAGAGACTTTGTGCGCGTTGGAGATACTTTAAGCAACATCAGCAAGTTTACTTATGATTTGGTGGATATTACTAGACAAGTTATTATATATATGTATATATATATGTATACATACATATATATACATATATATATGTGTATATGAATTTTTTTTGGATAAAGGCAATGTCTGATTTGGCATTGATCCATTACTTGAATATGACAAGTTACTATAAGAACGGAGATGCGGATGGCGTTTATAATGAGGGCCAAACGATATTAGAATTGATCGACGATATGGACGACATATTAAACACACATGTGAACTGGCTGTTGGGTCCATGGATCGCGTCGGCTCGAGGCCAGAGCAATAACTCTTCGCAAAAGGACTTATGGGAGTTCAATGCTCGAAATCAAATCACTTTGTGGGGACCACAGGGACAAATCAGCGATTACGCCAGTAAAATGTGGGGAGGATTGGTCCGCAGCTATTATCGACCGAGGTGGAAAATGTTCGTTGATATGCTGGTCGAATCCGTGGACAATGGAACTCCGTGGAATGAAACAATTTATATTGACCGTGTTTTCAATGAGTTTGAGCTGCCATGGCAATATTCCCATGACACCTTCCCTGTTGTTCCTGTTAACAATACCATAAATCTCTCTTGTCAACTTTATTTGAAATGGAACTTTTTCGGTGACACTCGATGCACATAAATATATCACTTCCAAAAACAAAAACATTGTTTTCAGCTATATGTGAGGGCAATTATGGTTGAATGTAAATTTAACTTATTCAATTTCAGTTTAATAAAAGATGTAAAACCCAATTAAAGCATTTTTTTGTACGAATAGTGCCATGTGAGATAAGACCTTTCATACTTGAGGATTGCCATTCAAAGGAACTTGTCCCAAAAATTTCTTTCCTCGCTTTTCCAACCAACCTTTTTTTTTATTATCGAAAGTTTGTTTAAGCATTGTAAACATTTGCACTCATTTAAGCTTACAAGTGTTTCACAGTATCTTGTTTTTGCGACAATAAAGAGAGGAGGAGAGAAAGTGGTATCCTGGAACCAACAAAACTAAAAAAAAAAGGACTCTCCCCCTCCCCAAAAAAATAGAAAAATTTAGTGTTCATAATAAGAACGCTAGATAGATACGATGAACTATGCAGAAGAGCAACAAACAGAACTCGAGTCCTTGGAGTCAATCTATCCCGACACGTTCCGTAAAATATCGACATCGCCGGTGTACTACACGCTGAACTTGGTGCCGCACCCAGACAGCGATGAACCGAACCATGTGAACGCTCGTCTTCACATAAAATACCCGCCCGAGTACCCCGAGCAGGCGCCCACGATAACAGTGGAGTCGCTGAAGGGGCTTTCTCCGAACACGGTGAAAGACTTGGAAGCGATGGCGATGAACATCTGTAAAGACAACAGCGGCACGTGTTGCATCTACAATGTATGTACTCAGATCCAAGAGTGGTTGGTTCAGAACAACATCCCTTACGACACCAGTTTGCACGAACAAATGACAGCACAACAAGACTTGAAAAAGAGATTGGAGAGACTTACCTTTGGCGAGGAAGGCAAGACCGGAGAACACACCACTCTGGATACTCACAGCATCCAAGACTTTGATCTGTCCTTTCAGCGCAAAAAAGGCACCCCGGTCACCGTCGAGTCCTTCAACGTATGGAGTCAAAAGTTCATCCAAGAATTTCGAGAAGAGAAAAAAAAAAGGAATTGGAAGAGTCGGGTCCAGTTGATGATAAACGAGATAAACTCACTGGTATGTTCAAAAAGAGGCTTTTTTTTTCTTTTGGTTTTATTTGGATAGTGCGAAAACCCACGTTTGGGATACACTAAACATCTCAAATTTTTTATATTTTTTAAACACAATTTGTATATTTGTGCTGTACTCGTAAAAAAAAAAAAAAAAAAGGGAAGGAAATATTTTTGGAGATGTCATCACGACAATTGAAAGATAATTTGGATAAGTTGGAACAGTATGAATCTTCAGGCGACGAGAGCAATGTAGTGATGGAAAAAGATAGATTGGATAAGTACTTTCAAGACGACGAGGACAAGGATGAAGATAAAACAGCAGAAACAACACCGACAAATCCACAACCCAATTCCAAAACGAATAAGAAAGATAAACAAAATACTAAGAAAAATAAAAAACAACAATCGAAAAATGACAAAACCATCGTGGTTGACGACAGTGATGAGCCCAACAAAGATGCTGCTTCGACACAAAATACTGTTGTTGTCAATGACGAAAGCTTGTTCTTAAACATGGATATGGAGTGATTTAATTCGTTTCATTACAATACTTTATCAAATCAACTTTGCATCTTTTTTTATTATTATTATTACACGACATTTTTCTAAACGATCTGACTTACCTTCATAGAGTACTGTTCACTGATTCATAGCTTGGCAGAGTTTGCATACCTCTTGAGTTTATGAATTTCACAGTACATATTTTCGCACCGAAATGACTTTCTTTTTTTCCCATGTTTTTTCTTGTCTTTTTTTGCAGTCGCTTGGCACACTTTGTCGACGGGATTTCGTGCAACACTAGCCGTTATTGCTAAACTTCTTTTGAACGCAACTAATCTTTTTGTATAAAATAACTGATGTAAATTATCGATTATTACAATTTAACAAAAAGTTTATTACTGACTTAACTCATTTTAATTTGATGATAATGAAGCACATTTGATTTAATGTATGATAAAAAAGTTTATTCTTTATGTTGCGTGAAGAGAACTTAAAACTATTGATATTTGCATTATGTCGGCTGATTACAAAGACTATGAAATTGCGAATTAAATTTGCAAATTTTTTTTTGTTGCAATGAAAAAAATTGAACTCTTAGTAATGAAAAACAAGCTTCAATTCAAGTTGGTTTTGTAAGTTTTTTTTCCAAAAGTTTATAAACCAAACTCTTTGTATGTCTAGTCAGAAAAAGACATTGGAACATGATTTTATTTATTAAATTTGGATTGATACAAGATTTCAATATATTTATTAATTATGTTATGGTTTTTATATTTTTAAAATATATTAAAATATTAGCAAAAAAAAATAGTAGAAAATTTTATTTAATTTCAAAGATTTTTAAATTATTTACAAACATGTGGGGTGTCTACTGTAGATAGCTACACTAAATGTAATAAGAAAAGGTTTTACTCGAATTGACAGTGGCTTTCATTAAAACAAATTAAATTGAATAACTAAAATGAATAACTCAATAAGTAAGAAGAAAACAAACAAGAAGTGAAGAAAAGTTGGTGGATAAGTTTAACACAATGGGAACTACTCAATTCCATAAGGGTTCAGCTTTGCGTAGTAGGCGCTTGCCCTATATTACTCATTCTTTGCACCAGCTGGGCAACATACACATGTTTGATAATCTGTTACGTGTAATATCTCGACATTTTGTATGTTTCTTTTGTTCTTTGTCTTTTTACGTTCAATGAGTAGCAATTCTTCGACATTGTTCAATGGTCCTAATGGCTGAGGTGACTTGTTCGATGATTCCAACGATGGAGTTGGCTTGTCAATTGCTTCCAATCGTGGTAATAAGTCTACTAGTTTAGATGGCAAATTTAGCTTGCCTGCTTGTTCCGATGAAAGCCTTTGTTCTGACAATGTCATCGATTTCTTGGTATCATATTCAATGTATAACTTCAGCAACTTCGATACATGCACAAGCAATGCTCACTCTTAATCTTAAGAGTTACTGCACCAATACGTTGAATGACTATATAGGGACCAACAAATTTTGGCAACAATTTTACTTTATTACATACTATCTGATCTCATACAAACAATAGGACTGAATCACATATTTCAAAATTATCTTTATGTTTTTCTGTTTTCAAATTCTATACGTGTGTTTGTCTTGATGGTACTGCGGTAGCATAACGCATGAATCGATCAATCATTGTTAAAATATATTGTTAATTTGATTATGTCTTTGGTAATGGACCAACGATGTCCACCGCAACAATTTGAAACAACCTTGTGCATGGAAATGTTGAATTTCGCCTGCATTTATATCACTTGTTCCCTTGGATACTTGTCAAATAAAGCAATTCTTGCAAAAACACTTTACATCTTCAACTAATACTGGCCAGTATAATCTTTCTTGAATTGCAGCTACCATTCGTTGTGCAACCTGATGCTGTGATAATTCGTGGTAATGGAAATATAACATCACATCGTGTTATATTGATTTTGGTACAATATGTTTACAATAATAAGTTAGTATTCCCATTTATTCAATATAATTCTTTGTTGTTTAATAGCTTTTCTCCAATGTGATTATATTTTGTTATATGTGTTCGGGATCTTTCCTTAGTTTCTATAACAATACTTTTTATAGATGCAATGTTTAATTAGTTTCATGTGCTTCACGAAATTTTTCTTTTTCAAATAAGTCATCATAATGAATAGCTCACAGTTTATAGTAAACGCTTCTTCAACTTGAGCGACAATATCAATGTTTTCGTTGCAGATCATATATCATTTATCTTTTTATTATGTTGTGATCTTGTCATAACTGCTAATTTCTTAATCTCGTTAATGATGTTGGATGTCTAGATATAAAACTGTTCCAACAATAAAAATAATGACGATAAATTTTTATAATCAGTATATACTGTAAACTTTCGCAGCAATAAGGATTGAATATATTTTGAACATAGTATACTAATGAGTATAACTCTTTTTCGGATTTATGCCAATTTATTTGATGACAATCATATTGTTTGGAGATGAATTTGATAGTCACTATTGCACCATCGTTATTTTGCAATAATGCTGCAAATATTTCTTCGTTTGATGCATCGCATTGTACAATGAATGACCCATGTGTCTAGGATGTCGTAACAATTGAGTATTTGAAACTACTCTTTCAATTTCTCAAATGCTTTGTCTTGAACATATGTCCATAACCATTTCGAATTTTTTCGTCGTAGTTTTGTCAATTCGATTGTTAATGCTGCAATATTTAGTATAAATTTTGCAATCTATTGTACCAATCCCAAAAGACGTTCTAACTGTTTCTTGGTCTTTGGTTTGTGTACATTCAACACTTTATTTATATAACCTGGATTCGCAACAATGCCATAAGATTAAATTTCCTGTTTAAGAAATATGATTTTATTTTACAAGAACTCACACTTGTCTATAGCTAATCTAATTATATTTTGAGAATCGCTTAAATACTTCATTTAGTACTTGCACATGTGTTATTTCGCAGTCAGTTGCAATTGGCAAATCATAAATTATACGTCAACATCGTCCATATTTCTAAATATAGAATTTATTATCCGTTGGAAAGTTGCCGGAACATTAGTAAACACAAAGCATATTCGATTCCACTCGTACAATCCCATTGGTGTAATGAAAGCAGCTTTGTGACTGTCTTTTTCTCTAATAGGTACATGCAAGTATACTAAACGTATATCTAAGTTTGAAAATACACGTTTTGACTCCAACTTTTTCAAAAGATCGTTTATATTTAGTAATGACCATTCATCTCGAATTGTTGCTTGATTCAGCTTTCGATAATCTACACACATTCGTAATGAGAATCTATTCTTTTTTACCAATAGCACTGGCACTGCAAATTGTGATGAGCTCGTTCGAATAATGCCGTTTCGTTCTAATTTTGTGACTTCAAATGAAATAAATTTATTTACGTGATAATGCTTCATTATCATCAAATTAAAATATACACTAAATCCTTTTTTTATTAGTTTTGATTTTTTATTGATATTTAAGTTTCCTTCCAACTATTCTCCAGCAGGAGAACAACGTTCCATTGTTTTTAAAACATTATTTTGTACAAGAAAAAATAAAGTATGAAATTTATGCGTTAGTTTTGTATAATGTTTTTGGTTATTTAATAGCAATTAATCTTGCAGATTCTCAGTTCTAGAGTAATTGGTATTTGTAATCAGACCTTCTTTCAATTTGACTTTCTACTTTGTAAATATTACATTTTATATACATTAGAAATCCTTTAATTGTTTTATTTTCTTTGAACAAAAAGAATCTTAATGAAAAAAGTAAGACGCGTGTAAAGTTCAAAGTTCGTTTTTAAGGCGTCTTAAATGTGATTTATATTAAACCTTCAAATACTCCAAAAAAAATCAAAATATGAGCAGTCCTTTCCTTGCTGTCAACGACGAAAACTATAACGGCATAGTAAGTCAGTTTAACTAAAATTATACATCATACATTTAACAGGTTAATCTGTTGAAAAACAGTCTCAAAAGAATGTGCAATTGGTTATTCAAAATTGGATACGTATTTTTGATGTTAAATTAGGCTGGATTGATCATTTTGACAAAATCGTGTTCAAATACGTTAAGCTATTTATTTAATATTTACCTGCAATGTAGTATTTATTTTCATATAAATAAAAATAGAGTCAATATTTCCAATTGTTGAAGATTTTAGAAGGGCATGAAAGTGGAGTAAAAAGCGTAAGATTTTCAGCAAATGGTAAAAAAATTGTTTCATCATCAAGTGACTGTACAGTTCGAATATGGGATGTTGCATCGGGACAACAAAATCAAATTTTTAAAGGACATCTTAATTTGGTCACTATGGCAGAATTTTCGCCTGATGGACAAATAGTAGCTTCATGCTCAGCAGACAATACAATCCGGTTATGGGATGTAAATTTGGGAAGAGAGAAAATGATACTAAGAGGACATTCAGATTGGATATGGCGTGTGAGTTTTTCTCCAGATGGTAAACTTATTGCATCTTGTTCAGCCGATACAACAATTCGATTGTGGAAAGTCGATTCTGGAAAAGAGATGAAAAGATTGATTTATTGTAATGACATATTGGGTGTACAATTTTCACCAGATGGTCAAATGCTTGTATCTGCATCTGTTGATAATACAATTTGTATATGGAGCGTACAATCAGGTAAAAAATTAAAAGAATTAAGAGGGCATTCCAATTCTGCTCAACGTGCAAAATTTTCTCCAGATGGTAAATTTATTGTATCTTGTTCACGGGACAAAACACTTCGAATATGGGATATTGAATCAGGAAAAGAAATAAAAATATTAAATGGGCATTCAGGCCTTGTGAATGAAATAAAATCTTTTTCAGATGGTCAAACTATTGTGTCTAGCTCAGAAGATAAGACCATTCGTATATGGAATGTAAAAACAGGACAAGAAATACAAAAACTGGAAGGACATTCTCACTGGGTGAAATGTATAGACATTTCACCAGATAATACTACAATTGTATCGTGCGCTGAGGACAAAACTATTCGATTCTGGGGATAACAAAATCGGACAACAAAGTAAAATGTGTCCAATGATTAGTAGTCCATTCTTGTTGTTACATTATATTCTTTGCTTAACTTTGCCTCAAGTAATGTTTTTGTACAAATTTTAAAAAAGTCCAAGTTTACCAAACAAATCACAACAATACAATATTGGTATTTTCTGTTGAATACAGTGAAATTTATCACTAAAACAAAGAAAATATAGATATTTTTTTTTCTTCGAAAAAAAACTAACTTAATAATCTCCTTTTAATTTAAACCCGGAAATTCAGAAAATCAGTTTTCATCACTTGTAAGGATGTCACTGAAAGCAACGTTATATATTGAAACAAAAAAGAAAGACTATGAAGTATCCTTGTCAACGTTGACCATGGAAAGCTTGACATCAGCCGCACAAAAACTTTGGTTTTCGCTGGAAAGCAAAAGGGCAGCGAAAGTGAAGATGATCAACAGCAGGAATTTGAAATCACAGATAAAGATAATACGAAAATTGAAAAGAACAAAGACGTTGAACGTGTGTGTAAAAACTCACCTGTGCATTTCAATGTAAGAATTAAACCAAAGAAATATATAAAAAGAAAGGGTCAGCTGAACATTCAGCAAAACCACATAATGATAAATCCGTTGGTATTGTTGGCCGGAACAATAAGACATAAGACAAGCAATAAAAGTTTAAATAGTGTAAAACGTGATATGATAGAATTGAAACACTTATTTGCAAAAAGAGATGGATATACAGTAATATCAACATATGATAATGATGATAATTCAAGTGAAATATTAACATTGGAACGATTGAATAAAACTCTTAGCAATGAATTTCAGGACATTACGACATATGATGGACTGATATTTATTTGGTGTGGTTATGGAAATGATCAAACAGGTACATTAACAACCAGTGATGATAAACATAAACACTGGAATGAGATTGTGAATATGTATGAAACTATTACAACAAAACCTAAGATAATCATTCAAAATTGTATTGATTCAAAAGCATTACACGAAATGAAAACTGATGAAATTTCATCGTGGAGCAGATTTTCGGGATCAAATGTATTTTTCATTACAACAAATTTAATCAATGATGATCCCACTGGAAATACTGGCTCTATATTTACAAAATTATTTTGTGAACAGTTGAATGAAGATAACAATTATCAAGTTTCTCTCAATTCAATGATTGAAGCTATAAATTACACAATTAAAGATAAATTTACAAATGAAAAAGGACAAAAATTGATTAAAACCTGTTCTTCTTGTGACAAAGACATTTATTTTGGAACTGAAAAATACCTTTTATATAATTATATTGAAGATACAGATACAAATTGGATGAAGGCCATAAAGAAAGCAGAAGCAATGACGACAGAAATGATGGAACATAATCAAAAAGGAATTATTGTGGTGGCAAGTAATTTACATGAAGCATTGACACAACCTAAAGGTTGGAGTTGGGAATTGAATGATGACGCATCAACGGAGATGAAGGAAGAACAAAATCCAATGAAACAAAAATATGTTGTTGGTGATTTTACTATTGCTCTATTTCATTGCAAAAGTGTTCGATTTGAGGAAATAATCATTTATGGACGCGTGTATGTAATTCATTGTTATCTAATATGTAACTACGCTTGTATTACTAATCATGTATTCCATGTTGATTCTAGTATCAATTGTAATTGCGACAGCCCTTGATTTCTATCCCTTTTCTTGCTGATTTCAACGATGTTTGTGAACTGGCAATCACAAAATATGATAATTATGATTACGAATCGACAATTAAATATTCACTTTATGCACTCTCTTTGACGGAACAAAATCCAAGCGTAAATTCTAGCTTATATTACATTTTGTACAGTGATTTAGCTTGGTCTTACTTTCAATGTGAGAAATATGAAAAAGCACGTTATTATTTCGAAAAAGAATTGGAAATTTACTCGAAACAGACAGTGGTGGATAATAGCTATATCCGAAACTGTTTCGAAAATTTGGGTATCACGCTTTGCGAATTGAAACAATATGATA
This sequence comes from Reticulomyxa filosa, assembly GCA_000512085.1. Classification (NCBI taxonomy): domain Eukaryota; phylum Foraminifera; family Reticulomyxidae; genus Reticulomyxa; species Reticulomyxa filosa. The sequence continues at coordinate 11,146 of ASPP01022607.1, forward strand.
AAGCCATTTATTATTTGGAACAGGCATTATCTATTTGGCTTGAAAAATTTGACACCAATGATGAACTTGTTGGAAAATTGTATACTGATTTGGGTATTTGTTTCTTCCATACAAATCAATTTGAAAAAGAAAAAGAATGTTATAAAAAAAGTTTAGAAATTTACTTGAAAGTATTTAGTAATATGCATTTTGATGTTGCAATAGCATATTACAATCTTGGATGTATGTACCAACGCCAAAAATTGTATGATAAAGCTTTAGAATATCACGAAAAATCATTGGATATAAGAATAAAACTGTGGAAGAATGATCATTCCATTGACCCTGATTGTTCTGAAGAATTTGATATGTTGGACTGTTTAGATGTTGATGTTGGATGTTCTTATCATTGTATTGCACTTACACTTCGAAAAAAAGGAGAGTTTGAAAAAGCAATCTCTTATCACGAAAAAGGATTAAGAATTCTTCGAAATAATTTTGATGTATTTGATCCCGATGCCGAACTTGGTGATTCGTACAAGAGTCTGGGTATTGCTTATGAAAAAATAGAAAACAAAATCAAAGCGATTGAAAATTATGAAAATGCTGTATTTACTCTTCACGCAAAATTTGGAGCCACGCATAAAAAGACATTATCTGCACTTGCAAAATTGAAAAGGATGCAGGAAAGTTGAATTTATAATTATTTTAATTTGTCAAAAAATATCATCAAAACAAACATTTAATCAAATTTTTTTGAAGTTTGGTGTATCTGATAAATACTATGCATCAAATAAAAGCGTCAATTTTCAAGAAGTGAGTGCTCTTTTTTTTTTGTGAATTAATCCACAACAATCAATTTTTGTACTTGTTCTTTTGCAAACATTCCAGAAAAAGTAATTTTAGATAATGCAGGAAGTGGTTAAAAAATGAAGTTGTTTCATCGAAGTGTTTTGTCAAATTATTGAAAAGAATATTAATGAAGCCTTTAATTATCATTAAAAAATCAACAAACATGTTCGTGATAACCCGAAGCTGTTCAAATTGTTTCAGATGCGCTTTTTGATTCATTTGCTTCCACAAATTTCATCACGTGAATTAAAAGGAAATATCATTACATACACAAAAGAAAAAATTTGTTAACAAATCTATTCTTCATTTATAAAAATGTTCCAAACTGTCAATTGATATTTTCGGTTTTAATCACATTGTGCCAGATGCTATTTTTTTTAAATTGGAAACATTACTCTTGTAGGGCAAGTCCTTATCACACATAGTTGAACTTGTACGGAACTGAGGAGCTCCCTTTGGTTAAACTTCCTCAGTTAACTACTTCTTACTTCCTTGTCTTTTCTTACTTTACTTTTGTCATTAATTTACTTTCCTTTTATTGAAATTGTTCTTTTGGAACTAAGTTCTTTTCGTATTACATTTAGTACAGATTCTCCACAGCAGACTCCCCA
>ASPP01022609.1:0-17196 GCA_000512085.1 Reticulomyxa filosa
TATATATATATATGTATATATATAAAGATCCACTTTTTGAACTTTCATTTCCTCCCCCCCCCTTATTATCTCTTATAACGAAATAATAAACTTTGGCGAACACGCCATTGGTAGAGTTCATTTTTGTAATCGTGTCGTCGATTCGCTTTGCCAAGTCCGGAATCTCTTCTTTTATATTCAATTGCAATGGCTGGACTGACTTCTTACTTTGCTCTTGCTTGCTTTCTTTCTCGTCTTGCATCGACGCCAAAAAACTTGCTTTTGCATGTTCGGATACTCTCTTGCACAACTCCAAGATTTTTTCCCCTTCTTTCAATGTTATGTTCACAAACACGGTCTCAAATGTCACATCTTTCAAAATATCGATCCATGACTCAATGTCAAATGTTTGCAGGTACTTGTCGTATTTCACTATCTCCTCCGCTGTCGGGTATCCACTCAGTACTGGGTCTGACTTATCTTTCATTTGTGCTTTTGTGTCTTTCAATTTCACTTCTTTCAGGTCGAGGGCAAAAGCTTTGGGCTTTTGGACTTTCTCATCGCTTGCTTCGCTCATTCTTCTCACTTGTTTTTGTTGGTTTATTGTTTGTTTGTTTGTTTCTAGGAACCAGAAATTGTGTAGCTTATATATTTTGGCCCTGAGAAAAGTTAAGGAAGTGTAGGAAATTGCATACAATAGTGATCAAATAGATGCCAATGTTGATATCGTTTTCGTCAAACAAAAAAAAACAACATAAACACTTGTTTTAAAGGTCTTATATTGTACTATTTTACATTCTTTAATAAAAGAGTGGTAGAAAAAGTTGTCCATTCTCCAGTTTTAGAGTCTTGTCCTTCAAGATTCAACAGTATTTTAATTATGGAACGAAAAAGATTATATCAGCCAAGCAGTTACTTAGAAAAACGCTGTGCTCATATATTTTGCTTTCATGTTTATAGTGGAGCATTTAACTGTTTTTTTTAGACTATTCTGTTGATTTTTATAGCGTGGCTTTGCTTTTCTTTTTTTTTTAATAGGGGTTTTCACTTCTTCATCACTCAACTATGGCGTCAGTGCCAACCAATGGCGTGGTGGATGTCGACAAAGAAGATGCAAGTACTGCAATTTGGAACTTAACTGAACCCATGCTTTTTTTTGTTTCATCCTCTCTGAATTGTGTTTAACTTTTAGGGCAGTTGGAAAGGTTTGTAATTCTATGGTACACTATGTATGCGCTTTGTTTTTTTTTTGGTGATTTAATTAAACGAGCAGCTAAGAGGCATTTCAGGCGTCAAAGCAGCTCTTTCATGACGGATGTCAAACGCTATGTTCAGTTTCGTGCAGCCAACACGACGAACAGGCTTGGATGTGCATATATTCAAAATTAAACATATTTTTCCAAAAAAAAAAAAAAAAAAAAAAAAAAAATGAACACGAATAAATGAAAAGGGGGAAAACAACCAACAACAACAAAATTGAAAAGGACATATCCAAGGTCCCCAAGTGGGAGTATAGCAGAGCCTCCTCAAGGCATTGAAACGAACGAGACGGAACCCAAACAGCGATCGAATAGCGAATCCTTTAGCAATTTGTTAAATGTACGCACGCGCAGTGAATCACTGAGCGAAGCTGCCTATCGAGCGACCAAAGACATAATGCATGGAAGCATCGACGAAACAAACGAACATGCCGACGTCCCAAACGATCATTCCGATGAGCTCGATTCTATGCGAAAGCTGATTGTCAAACTGCAGTCGAGCATTCAAGTTTATTAAGTAGTGGTGTAGTCTTGTTATTATCGTTATCATTTTATTGTTTGTCATATATTACTGTTGTTTGTTATTGTTATCATTATCCCTCTTCCCCCTCTTTTTTTATTTTTCTCCTCTTCTCCCTCCTCCCTCCTCCCTAAAAAAAAAAAAAAAAAAAAAAACGGCCTTTATTTCAAACTATAACTGGAAAACACACGAGCACCCTTTCTTTGAACGTATAAAGTAAAAAAGTTGCAAAAGGGGAGAGTGGAGAAGAACGAAATAAAAATAATAATAATAATAATAATAAACAAACAAACAACAATAAAAAAATAAATAACAAAAAAAAAAAAAAAAAAAAAGGAAAAAAGGACTTGAATTTAAAAATTGCGGCGGATTTGGGTGATTGTTTGTATGCAGAAATGAAAGAATTGGAACAAAAAGCTCGTGTTCTTCAAGAAGAAAAGGAGCTGTTAGAAACGAGATACGACGCCGCTCAGTCCCATTTGGACATGTTCAACTACTTTTACATTTTTGCTCTTTGTCATATGATGTATTTGTGGGATACTGTGTATTATATACATAGATGCATATATAAACATATACATATGTATGTGTATACACATACATATATTATGTAAATGTGTTTGTAGACAAATGGACAAGAGTGAATACGCGAATCAGGGATATTCTCATGAACTGTCCACTATGCAAGAAGAGCTGCAGCAAACACAACAGACGAACCAACGCTTACAAGACGAAAACGAGGTATTGAAAGAAGAAATCGAAAAGTTAAATGACGAAGTGCGGAGATGGAGTTCGCTCAGTCGCTCTGCAAACCTCGAAATTCAAAAGTTCGAAGAGGACATCCGTTGCATCAAAAACGATGCAGAGGCACAAATTAACGACTACCAAGCCGAGCTCGCCAAATTAAAGGATCAAAACACAGACTTGAGAAATTCTCATCGAGAATTGCAAAAAGAATATCAATTGATTAAAGACCTTGTAGATGTATGTTGTTTTTAACAAAGCTTTCATATCTATATCTATATCTATATCAATATGTATATGTATATATTGATTAATATCAACAAACAAGCAACGCGAGAAAAAAGGCGACCCGAAAAAAATTGGGTCAAGTACTGGAACTGATCGCAATGAAGATGCAAGCAACGCTGTAGAAAATGGCAATGTGACGAAAGAAGACTTGCAAGCACAACTGATGAAGCGTACGGCAGCCTCAATGAACCTGCAACGTAATAATCAAAACCTGACCCGTCAACTCTTGGACGCAACCAAAAGACTTCGCTCATTGGAAAACCAATTGGAAGACACTCAACAAGTTTGTCTGTGTTTGTGTGTGTAACTATGTATATGTATACGTGTGCATGCATAGTTTAAAGTATGCAAGTGGCTAGCTTGGATAATGAATATAGTGTCTGACCACGTGTTTGGAAGCATTGGAAGACGTTTTGACCATTAATGATCGCAACCAACTTTGTTTGGACGAAATATATAAATGCTGCGACAAAACAAGAAAGTTTTTGGGTATGTTAGAGAGTCCACCATTGCCAGCAGCTGTGCCACTCCCTCAACCGATACAACCCATCCAGCCTGTGCAAGCTCCACAGCCTCCTCCGCCTCAACCTCAACCTCAACTTCAGCCACAACCACAACCACAACCACAACCACAACCACAACCGCAGCCACAGCCACAGCCACAGCCACAACCAATACAACCAGTGCAACCGGTACAGCCGATACAACCTGTACCACGTGTAAAATCCCCGCCTCCAGAACCCAGGAAATTGGAAATACACATTATCCCGATGGTGGCGCAGATCGAATCGGAAACCACTTCTCTTGCATTAAGCCAACTCAAACCTGTTGTCGCAGACCCACCCAAAACCATCACTTTAGAAACGCCTTCCATTCGAAAATTGTCACACTTTTCAAAGAAAACAAAAGACACCAGAGATGTCTCCTTTCCAGAACAAAAAAAAGCACTCTCCGATTTTTTCGGCACCTACTCTGATCCTAACAATTGGATTGAAAAAGAAACTGGAGGTTGGAGAGACCAAAAAAAAAAAATTAATCAGTCAAAGATAAAACAAAACAAATAATGTTTGTTCGTTTTCTTTTGCCACACATTTTAAAAAAATCCAAAAGACAATGTTACAAAGTATGTATTGCGATTTTGGACAAGAGAGCCAATTCGAGCACGAATGGCCTATTTATATGCAATGACGTTGTATCTTGGCCAAATTGTTGGTGTTAATAAGCGCTGCATCACTTATGCTTTGTTATGTTGTGTTTGTCCTATGTGAATACAACTACTATTATTAAATAACGATATAATCCAAAAAAAAATATGATAAATAACAGTATGCTACTGAAGCGCAGCCAATCGCAAATTGAAACATTAGCAGAGGAGTTTGGATTAATTCTTCAAACGTTAAATCATCACGATGATGAAAAACTATGGAAGTATATTTTTTCATTCTTTTTCAATACAACACAGTACTTTAAGCACATCTCTCGATTTGTGGGGGCACGAACAAAAGCGAGGCCTTCCATAGCTTTTGATCCAAATGGCGATTCGCTTTTAACTCCCACTGAAACGCGTGCGTCTATGAATTTGCGACTCATGTCCGAAACTCATAATGAAAATTTTTCACACAAACGGAGTGACTGGGAAAACAGATATTCCACTGATTATCCAGCAGTCACAAGTCCTCGCCAAAGTACAACAGAAAGGCCTCCTCCACCACCCAAAAAGCCACCCCCTCCACCCATAACCGGAAAAACCACTCCAACGTCACCTCCTCACGTTAGCCCAGTTGCAAGTCTCAATGGCTGACATAATCTCAAAATCAACACCGCTCGAATCTCACAGTTGCCAAAAAATAGAATAGTGATGACTGGACCAACTTTTCCACAAAACACACTTTTTTGACCTCATTCAAAAGTGTGTCACTTGTATTTTTTGAAATTTCACTGCAGCCAAATAGTTTTTTGAGTGAGCTTTTACAAGTATTGTGCTTGTTTTCAATTAACTACGGATTATTTTTCTTTTTTTTTCAAAACCCTATCTAGCCTGTTGTTTTTTAACTTGCAAAAAAAAAGCAAAAGCTCCTGAAGAAAAGCATTTTTCAATGGAAATTTTTTTAATTTCCTAGTGAAGATTGTTTGTTTAAGGATTAACCTTGTTCTCATCTGTCATTAATTATTATTTTTGATGTGTTTCCAAAAAAAACGTTGAACATTTTCACCTTTTTGTCTTTGTAAAGATTATGCAGCGCTGAACTAGAAGTAAACAATGAAATTGATTGGTGCGATGGTTCTTGGAAATAATTAAAGGAATGATTATATCATAGATGTCCAAAATCAATTTTTTGTCACTGGTGAATTGTCAAATGTAAGGAATTTAGTAAAAATTTTTTTTGTGACAAAACTTGAATTTTTCCGTTGTAAAAACTATTGACAACTTTTAGTTCACAGAGGCATATTTCCGTGTTTCTTGTTTGGATTCTTCAGGTCTTTGTTTTGGAAGAGCTCTAAGTCTTGGCAAATTATTCTTCTTGTGTGAGATGGAGTGATCACGTCATCAATAAATCCTATAAACATTCCAAAAACATAAATTGTTACTATCAGTCAAAAATCTGATCAAAAATAAAATCGACCACTTAACCTCTTTTGGCTGCGACCAAAGGATTTGAAAATTTTTCTTCATAATCTTTTGTTTCGGCTTCCATATCCTTGCCTCGGCAAATAATTTCAACAGCCCCTTTTGCACCCATAACTGCAATTTCACCACTTGGCCAAGAATAAAATGCGTCTCCTCGCAAATGTGAAGGACTCATCACACAATAAGCACCACCATATGCTTTTCTTAACACTACGGTTATTTTAGGTACCGTTGCTTCTGCGTAAGCAAACATTAATTTAGCTCCATGACGTATAATGCCCCCAGACTCTTGTGCCGTTCCTGGTAAAAATCCTGGTACGTCAACAAACGTTATAATTGGAATGTTGAAACAATCACAGAAGCGAACAAATCGTGCGCCTTTTATACTGCTGTCAATGTCCAAGACACCTGCAGATTGTTTTGGCTGATTGGCGACGACACCAATTGTTTTTCCTTCCATACGTGCAAATCCAACCACTAAACTCCCTGCCCAATCTTCGTACAACTCAAAGAATTCACCATTATCGACAATCATACCTATTTTTTCCGTGATATATACACAAAAGTAATGTCATCAAAGTTTAAACCTAAACTCCGTTACCTTTACTTTAATTTTCACAAATCAATACATCACTCAACTGATGACATCTCTGACATCATAAGGAACGTTTGAATCATCAGGAATAATTCGATCCAATACCTTTTCGCTTCGGTCACGTGGATCATTGCATTGATATTGAGGTGGTTTATCATCACAAGATAAAGGAAGATAGTCGTAAAATTCTCGGATTCTAAATACAATTTTTGTTTTATATTATTTGTGTTTGTTCTTTCAGTTCTGCTTGTAAGGAAGAAGCAACTCCTTGCCTTCATTATTTTTCCAAGCGCAAGATGATAAATTTAAAAAAAGCGAGTTGGAGATTATTTTAGTTGTGGAACTTTTTGATCTTTGCTTTAAAAAAAATAAAAAAAAATTTATGTGCACACCTTGCCAAAGCGTCCAAATCATTCTCAAATGCACCGCATGATACACCTGATTTCTTAGTGTGGATACTTGCGCCACCCAAGTCCTCTTTGGTCACATCCTCGAATAAGACTTGTTTCACGACATCAGGCCCCTATTTGGAAGACACAAACATTCCGCGCTCTGAAAACCACATGTTCAAACTGACATTTTCTTTAACGTTTCATTCCCGTTTTAAACCAAAAAATGGAACGAAAAAAAAAATAAAAAAATAAAAAAAAGCCCCCCAAAGGTGCACATACATATACATATACATGTGTATGTGTATAGTTAGACAGAAATATAAATGTAAAACGTAATGTATGTGTGCAAAGAATGATTACCGTCAAGAACATGTAAGAGCTTTGCTTGACCATAAAAGTCCAATCAGTGAGTGCAGGCGAATAGACAGCCCCTCCAGCAGCTGGGCCCATAATGCAAGTAATTTGAGGAACGACACCACTCGCCATAACATTTCTAAGGAATATATCAGTATAGCCACGAAGGGATGCCACACCTTCCTGGATTCGTGCGCCACCGGAATCATTCAATCCGATCACTGGAACTTTGATTTTCATGGCCATATCCAAAAGCTATAAGTTCGCCACAAACAAACGAGCAAATATGTATTTTTATAAATAAACTCCCCCTTAAAAAAAAAAAAAAAAAAAAAAAAAAAAACTTTCTTTTATTCGCAATTGTTCTTTTAACTTTGCAAATTTTTTCCGCATGTGCTTCAGACAAGGAACCTCCATGAACTGTAAAATCTTGAGCAAACACAAGTACAGGTCTGCCATTAATCTTGCCTTTTCCGGTAATGACACCATCACCCCAGAACTAAGTTTTAGTTTGTCCACACATCTCACATTTGCGCAATTCCTCTTGTCTTAAAGAAATTTTGTTTGGGAGAAAACGATCTTGTTTTAAGTTGGGTGAGGGGAAAAAAAAAAAAATGATCAACTGAAACAAAACAAAGGTATTATTCAAAAAAAAAAAAAAAGCCAAAAGGACAAAACAAAACAACCATGGAAAAAACAACACAAAATCACAAACTTGTTTGTGTTGCATATCAAAATCATAGCATCGATGATTCACAAATGCTCCAATTTCCTCAAATGAGTTCTCGTCACACAATACTGCTATTCTCTCTCTATTTCATTTTTTTTTTTTTTACCTAAGTCTTTTTTTCGCTTTCTTCCTCCTTTTTTTGTTTCCAACCCCCCTTTTTTAAAACCCTCTTTCACCTCCCCCCTCTTCTTCCAATCCCTTCTTCTGCGCTTCTTGATTGGTACAGAAAAAAAATCGCAGCTAGGTATATACGTTACCGGGCAGTGAGCTTGTTTTTGTCGTGTTGTTTTTGAATTGAGTCCGCACCCCCACCCAATTTAGCTTCTGCTCGGTATTTTTCCAATCTGGGAAGAAAACTCTAAATCATTTGTATTGTCATTTTTTTTTATATCAATTAAGTTTACTTTGTTTGCATTGTTTGATTTTTTTTAGTGATTATGGAAAAAACAAGATAACTTTATTTGAGAATGCTTGACAAGCCAACAAACGCCATGGATTGATGTTGCTCTGTTGAAGATTAGAACGAAAAAAAAATAAATTATTTCAAAATTAGCAATAAAAAAATTTTGTCGTAACTGTCAGTTGAAAAGGTCGGACCAATGCTCGAGAAAACATCATTAACAAGACGTACCAATAAAGTTCCTTGTGATTGCAACTTTCCCTTTTTTCAGTGGTACCTCTCGACTGTAAAAAAAAGTGTTTCACGCCTGTGACCGTTTTAGTAAGGTCTTTTCTCAACGTAAATGACAGAAAAAGACCATGTGACACTTTTCTACAGAGCAGCTGTCTTATGAAAACAATATGGCCATGCGTGATATCCTAAAGTTAAACAATTTAATTGTACGCTTCACTTGGTGCCCTCAGTGAAAATAACGTTACAAATGGTTATAGCCTCAAAACGATTTTCAAAATTACTATTTTTTCTAAAGGGAGAAATGGGGTCTTTGACGAAAATAAAGAGCCGTGAACATAATTCAGAATGCTTTATGTTACTATGGCAAGTTGTATTGCCTCCATTTTGGGCTCTTTGGCCATAATAGGTGTTTACTTGTCAAATGAAAAGAAGCATTCGCGTACTTTGTTGTTGGTGAACAAAAATATATGATTTGTATATACATGTGAACATATGCAAACAACAAGCATTGTAATTATTTTGCGGTGGGATGGGAAGTGCTTGTCACTAACAGACCTTGGTTCAGCGATTTCTTACTTGTTGACTTTGATATTCTGCTCAGGATGTTCTTGTGAGTTTTACAAGCGGAGATTATATACTTTGGCGACAGTATTTTTTCCAGTGTCATCGTTCCTATGGACTGATTGCATTGGATTATACGTATACGCCACAACATGTCAAAAAACGTGGATACATCCATGGTGGAAGCTATCTATTAAATTTCACTTGCTGTGTTGGCTTCTACCCTTACTAACAATAATTGCTATTTTGATTTTCAGAATTGGCTTCTCTAAACAAGGTTTATGGTGTTGGGTTTCAGTTATCTTGAAAAATGGAGTGAAAAAACTTAGGAGTAGCTTTTTTTTGGCGAAAAGGAGCAAAGCAGAAAAAGAAGAAAACGTTTTTAAAATGTATTCATGATTTAAAATTATAGACTGATGATAATATTTTGTACCAATTTTTAGGTGGCAAGGTGTAGAGTGGGTGTCATATTTATTTTTGCTAGGTATCTATTTTTGGTCATATTTGGTCTTGCGGAAAGCGCAAATAAAAGAAGAAAAATTTAGACTTCAAAAACAAATCAAAGATAATAATAAAACTAAGTCTTTTACAAAGACCCAACATGTTGAAAACAACAGATCCTTGAGAATTGATGTTACGCTTTTGTACTGGTTTTTTTCTTTGCCTTGTATTATCAGGATATTATGTGTACTTATATATTATGTTTATGTGTATATAATATGACAACAAATACAATTCAATGTTAGGCGTCAAAAACAAATGAGGATAAAGCAACAAAGCTACTTCGTCCACCTCAGAACAGCGATTCGGAGGATGAGAATGAAAAACATGATTCTATGGCAAGCACAAATTTTTCGAGTAATTCAACTTACCAAACACATGTCAAGGAAGAAAATAGAAAATTGAAGTCATTGCTCAAACGGCTATTATTTATTCCTTTGATTTTCATTTTAATTCGTATGCCAGGATCTTTGCGAAATCTTTTGCTGATATTCCATTCAAAATTTAGACATACCACCTTTTCTAAAATACTCGAGCATTTGCAGCTTATTTTTGATCCTGCGCAAGGATGGTTCGGAACATGTTTTTTTTTTTTTTTTTTTTTTTAAATGCTTACTTTTTTCCTTCTTGAGAAAGATAAAGAAAGATAATATTATCTTTTTCAAGAGCAGTTGTTTTTTTTCTCTCTTCCTCCTCCTCGCTATTACTTATTTCTTGCACTTATTACAACAAAATAATAATAATAATAATAATAATAATAATGACAATAATAATAATGACAATTGACCAACAACAATAAAAGGTGTAACGCCATTTTATTTGTCGTAACAGTACCATCTGTTCGGGAAGAATTGCGCGCCAATAATCATGTTCTTATCGCGGGTATCTGTGAATTTCTCAATGGGATTTTTTGTTGCTTTTGCTGTGGTTACAAGTTAATAAAACGTCATTTTTTTCCAACATCCTCAAAACATGTTCCGCTGCAGCTTCAAAGCGATGGCAGCCATCCATCAAGTTATCAACAAGCCCAGGACAATATCAAAAAACCTAATGGAAATGACAGAATGATGAACACTCCAAGTAGTAACAGTGACAGCTCTTTTTGATTAACGTGCGCACTTTTTTTATGTTAATTGGGGTTACAGTTTTCCTTCCAATGTTTCCCTCTCGCTTTCGTTCTCTTTGAAAACTTGCTTGTTGCAGCAAAGTGTTTTGTTTTTTTTTTCCTACAAGTGTTTGGAATGAAATTTTTTCTTATGAGACCTGTCAGTATCTCTCTCGTTTGAGTTCTTATTGAAAGTTTTGGAGCCAGTTACATTTCAGTATGCGTTAAAATGTTGGTCTAATTTCAAACACAAACTGTACGGCAGCCACAAAAACGATTCAGACCCGATTTATAGTAGATATGTTTATTGGCGTTAAAGAATAATTTCAAGTTTATTTGCTACAACAAATTTCAATTAAGTAAATGATCGTTTCGTGTTTACAAAAAAAAAAAGCAAAGTGGAAACAAATTCTTGTAAGTGACGCTTCTTATTACTTTTTTGTGCTTTCTACTTTGTTAAAATTACAATAAACATATTAGAGTCAAAATCTATTGTATGAATTCTTTTTTCATTTAAAAAAACATTCATTTATGTACTTGTAAATAATAAATAAATAGCTTATTAATTGGGTAACATCATCTCCCATATTCGGATAATACCATTGGCTTCCTTTGCCAAGATTGTCTGTCCATCTTTTGAAATGCTTGCATGCATAAAATGAGAACGACAATGTTCAAATCTTTCATCAGGTGAAATCGCAAAACTGTAAGTACCAGTTGGATCTTTTTGCAGTCTTACTATCTGTTTTTTTGATGAACAATCCCACAAAGTAACAGTATAGCTAAATGTATATGACAAAATGAACGATTTTTGTGGTGAAAATGTGCAATCAGCCAATCCGGCATGTCCCCATTTGCTCATCTCTTGTCCCGATGCTATATCCCATATCCGAAATGTTAAATCACTGGTACTTGCTGACATAAACACAGTTCCATCTGCTGAGAATTTAAGTGGCTGATTGGTTTGATATGTCCATGAAAAGCTTGAATTTCTTTTTTGGAAAATATTTCCCACACGTAAATTGTGTGATTGTCGCTGCTCTTAAGCATGTGCCAGCCGTCCAGTGCAATTTGTATACATGTTCCAATACGATCCACTCGAAAACCGTCAGCTGCTTGAACTCATTAGCCTATCGAATTGGAAAAAGTAAATTTGTCAAGGATTACCACACTCTCACAAAAAAACTGGCAAAGAATACACTCAACATATCGTAGAATCATATTCATCAAATCGTCAATCCATCCCCAATTAATAAAAGATTATTGCATCCAATTTTCCACGATCGTGATTTTTACTTTTTTTGTCTGTGCACAGATTTTGTTGCAAAAAAAAAAAAAAAAAAAAAATGGGTTCACTTTTTGATATATAAGAAATTGCTACTACCATTATGATATCATCATTACCAACTTTTTCTTGTTTCTTCACAAATAGTCCTTTAATTGCCTTCATTCCTCCATAAGTCCAATCTTCCTTTCGTCTGTCTCAAACGTATACACAAAATTCAAGACTTGCACAAATCATCACAATTTAATACTTTTTCAAAATTGAGCTGAAAAATACAAATAACAGTTTTTTTTTACTTTGGCCATGGATATTACAACACTTGCGCGAAACATGTTTGTCTCATGTTCGATTTTTAGACTAATCATATTGTTTTGTTTCACGTTTAAAATGACATCGCAAATGCGTCGTGATAATCTTTGTTTGTTTGGCCTTTTTTGACGCGGAAATTTTGTAGTTTTATCATACAGAAAAAAGTTTTAGTTTGAGGTTATAGTATAATCTTGACGCAACTCGTTGTTTATTTCTTTTTGCTCGCTGCTTCCCTTTTTGCAAACTTACGCAAAATTAGAATAACAACATACCCAATTGTATTACAAGAAACATTTGACAAACGAGAAGATATAGCTAAATCATACTTGCGTGTCGCTCAATTTTCGACTTTTTTCGATCTTCTTTTAATCAATTTTGACAGAGTTCTGTCCCCGGTTCTCAAGTTAAAAAAAAAAACTATACGCAGCAGTTTTACTGGCTCTACTCTTCTAAGAGCCCTTTGCCCTTTTGATTTTTTAGGTGAAAAGAGTGTTTATTTTGACTCTTTTTTATCTTAATGTAAAATTTGAATACACTAGATGTACGACATTATAAATGTTTTTTTCATTTTGACTTTATTCAAATAATTTGTATTGATATCAACTAACAATAACAAAATCAAAACATATTATATGATTTCTGGTTGTGCATTCAAGAGCTCTATACACCCCCAGTGCAGGACAACTTGTGTTCCACTAACTGCTTTGATGGGATTCCACAAAGCACGTTCTCCAGTCAACAAGCCAACAACACCGCGAACATGAGCGCTGCCCATTAAGGCTAAAATCTTGGGATATTTGTGAGGATCACATTCATTAATCCCGATGCTTAAGTAGGCATTTCGAAACTCGCATAGAGCAAGAGTATGAGGGATCTTGCTGGGATTGGAACAGAAGGACTGCCATTGGAAACGAGTCTTCCCTATCATCGGTAATACGGCAGCGAAGTGATAAGCATCCAAATACTGACAAAATAATGACAAAGGAGAGCTTATGAAAGAAGGGAGATCCAAAATTACAAAAGGCAGTTTATGTCGGGCCGCGTAGTCCAGCATTGCAATTACACCAACACTGGCAAAGGCAACCGTTGGAGATGCATGAAGTAATGTACGTCCCAATTGCAATCTTAATCCATCAGGAATGATTTTTGTCCATGTCGCCAAGCCTATATTTATATCATTCCTTTTTACATTTTTTTTGGAGTAACTGGTTTGGGAGCAAAAAAAAAAAAGAAAAAAAAAGTACCTTTGAATAAAGAATTGACACCAGAGGCAAGCCGTGGATGAGAAAACATTGGAAGTCTTGAAATGTCGGGTCCTCCCTCAAATGTGAGAATATCTGGTCGATAGGAATGACAGATAGTTTGTAATGCATGTATGTTATCCAAGTCTGGATGACAGTCTGGCCATATCATCAGCTCCTGTGTCCCAGTCTTTGTCTTACGTTTCAGAATTGGAATAAATACATATTTCTCTTTTCCTACTTTAAAGTGCTCATATCTCTCCAACTTCCACTCCATTTTTTGTTGTCTGTGCTTAATTTTTGTGGATGAGCCTGAGCACTCTTTTTGTTTTGGGAATGTTCTCGGAAATGGATAACAGTCAAAAGTAGTCCACGCATCGATATTGTGCTTTGATAAAAGATCTCTCGAAAATTGAAAATTTTCGGCTGAAAAATGCTCGTTCAGAACGTTAGTTACAAACTTTACAATGTTGTCACAGGCCAACCTTGGATACTGTTGCTCACTTCCAATGTAGTAAAAGCCATCGCCTGTTCTGTGTTCAAATCGTTCGTGTAAACTATACTGTATTGGAGGAAAATGTGCCCAGCGGAGCTGTTTTTGAATTTTTTTAACGGCTGATGTTGAAAGGAGTGTTGGGTCAAAATAGGCTTTAGAAACTAATTGTAAAACGTGTTTACCCATTGCAAAGGGGGACTGGTATGTTGCAAACCTCGTTTAGAAGTTTTTATAATGTTTAATACATTAGAGCATTGTATTTGATATAAACCTTGAAAAAAAAATTATTTTGAAAAAACTTATTCATAAAAGAAGCCTAAATTCCTATGATTTTAACAGAAAAACAGATGATGTTCAAAATCCTTTGGAAAGTGTTCCTTTTTCATACATTCCACACCCGTTGTGATGCTTTTTTGTCAGATGCTACAAATAAGCGATAATTAAAAGAATGTTAAAAATTAGAGAATATTGCCGTTGACTTTATTTGTTATTAGATTTGTTCGAAGTTGGCAGACAATTCATTAAAAAAATAAAGCTAAAAATTGCACATATAAAACATTTGGTAATCAACAATAAAAAGTATTACACAGTTGAGTATTTACAATTTCGTAAGTATTTTGTCTTTCATTTGGTTGTTTCAAAGCAAGCAGCAAATGCGTCAAAATCAACTTTGTCATCGTCTTTTAAATCTGAAAGCATTACCTGTGAACACCAGAACAAACATAAAACAATTACAAAAAAAACTATATCACTTGAGATTACGCAATCTTCAAAACTTTCAGCTTGTTCGTATTTACTCCGAGAGTTTCAACAGTCTGTAGAGATGCTTTGATTTTGGAAGCAAGCACGGTCGAATCTTTGTTTTCAGCGCCTAAGGCTTGAAAGGCAGCAATTAAAACGGGATCTTGTTGTTTTTGTGAGCGCAGGTTTAGCAATATTCGCTCAAATTGATCTGCGTTAACACCAGTAGACTCGGGTCCCTTTGTCTGGACTGTCTTAAGATATCGAATATCTCGATCATTGATACGTTATATCCCAAGTCTATTTACAAAAACAAAATAAAGAAAAAGCAGTGAGCAGAGAAAGATTGGAGAAACGTGATAAAAAATAAAAAACGAAAATTTTACAACAATAAAAACAAAAAATAGATAATAATTTCTTTTTTTTTTGCAAACTTTCAAGAATGGCCTTGATAGCATGTACATCTAATGCGTTTGGCACACTTCGTCTTCGGGAATAACGACCATCACTGTAGGAAGACATTACTTTTTGATGATGTTCAAAATCTTCTTGTTGCGAATTTTTGTTCTTCCCATTGGCGTCTTGTGATTTCCAGTTGCCAAACACTGTAAAAAAAGGCATTAAAAAAAGTTTGCTTGACAATTCACTTTGAAAGAAAATGCCAATAAAATATGTTTTTTATTGGATGCAAAAAACGATCTTTTTGTTAACGTACTTTCCGTGTTGGTATTGTTCAGTTGTTTGGATTGTTTCTCTGTTGTCATGGCTCTGCTATTGTGTAGAAGCTCAATATTTCCACTTGAATACAAATTTTGGGCAAATTTATTTTCTGGATTATTAGAAACTCATTGTTGAATCCATTATGAGTAATGTTGCGCCCGGTGGTGATTGTTGATCTGACTAAAGTGTAATACGATTTGACTTTCTTACTTTTAAGTTGTGAATGAGCCAATTTTAAATTAGGTTTTGGCCAGATAGTAAGCTCTCACTAATTAATCGTCAAAAGAGAAGTTTGTTAACGGAGAACGAAGTTAATGTTTCGATTGAGCAAATTTTAAATATGGCTCTGGCGTATTTTTTTAAAATGGGTCTGTTAACACTTCAATTGACCGAGAAATTTTCAAAGTTTAAAAGAATGAAATCATTGTTTGTTTTGGTTTTGTCACTGTAAACGTTTTTCAAAAACAAAGTTACAAGCCAATTTTCCTTTTTTTTGAATTTGATGTCTTCTCCTCAATTTTGGATTAAATGAGCGCATTTGTTTCTGGTGCTCGTGGGATAGTGTGGGTTATTGGTGAATGCAAAAGACATGCACATACATTATTAACAAATCCCTTTGGTCAATTTTTTTTGCTTGTGACAACGATGCATTATGTTCGATCGAAATGGTGAAGTTGACCTGAAATAGCTGTGTGTTTTTTGTTTGGAAAAAAAAAACAAAAAAAAAGAATTGGTTGAATGACCGGACAGGCATATTGTAAAAGAAAAATTGAACCGCATGAAGCATTTGAAAGCGGTGATATTATTGATATATGATTTGACAAAAACCCCTTCACCAATGTTGAGCAAGAAAAGGGGAAGTGATTAGGAGAAAGAAAAAAGGGATCTTTTCTTAGGGCAAAGGGGGGGGGGGAGGAGTGGAAGGAGAAAAAAAAAAATAGGCATGTGAACTCAATAGTATAATAACAACAATAACAACAATAACAATAAAAATGATCCGAAAAAGATTGGAAGTGGCCAAACCAATAGCAGAATATGACGATCACTATTCGGAGAGAGGAACGAAAATAGCTTGCAAATGGGCAATGGCAAGTGCAAGTGAGTTGATAGGCAAACACTACAAAGACATAGAATCATTGCAAAATGAGTTGCAACGATTGAAACGACAAGGTACAACGACGAGGTTGGGATTGACATTGGAAGGTCGAAATCAAGACGAGAAAGAAGAGGAAGACAAGGGTGGTGAACAACAACAACAACAACAACAGCAAAAATATGAGTTGTGGATGAAGCTATGTATTCTTGGCAGCATACGTACAGTTCACTTGGCGTTTATGAGCTGCATGATCCATGTGCTATTGCATGTGGTGTTGTGTATCGTTTGCAGAAGATCTCACTTCATTCATCTGCAACAACAACAGCAACAGCAATTACATGACACGGATTGCTCTCGAGACATCCATCCTCATTTACGTATCAACCAACTTATGACTTCTCAAATACAAATGCTCTTCATGGTCGTCCAATCGTTTCATCGTTCTATCACAAGTTAGGTCTGATATGTTCTTTTTATTTTTTCCCATTTGATATATACATATATGCATATATACATATATATGTACATGTGCATATGCATCTGCGATAATAATAATAATAAGATGCGTTTGGACAATTGTTGCGCCATCGAATGCGATATGATCTGTTGGAAATCGAGGAAAAAGACGATGAAGACGACAGGTCCAAAGATGGCAGTGGGTCCAAATACACGCTGGACTACACATTTGAGAGTTTGTACGAAGTGAACTCCACACTGTTCCAAGACCTCATTGACATTGCGACCATTTGCATCACGGAGGTGTTCCAAGAGCAATCGCGACGGGACGCCAAAGACAAAGACAAAGACAAAGATAGAGATAGAGATAAAGACAAGGGTAAAGGCGATGACAATGAGGACAACAGTGATTACGATAACGACTCTGTTGACACAATTGAAGAGGCAAATGGCAGCAATAGTAATGATGATGATAATGATAATGATAGTGATAATGATAATGATAATGATAATATAATGATAATGATAATAATAATGATGATAACAAAGTCGAAGTGTCAA
>ASPP01022667.1:0-20189 GCA_000512085.1 Reticulomyxa filosa
TTGGAACTAAGTTCCTTTCGTATTGCATTTAGTCGTCTCAATATTCCTACAAAGACTAAATAATAAAAGTTCTGAAATTTGGGTTTTTTTTAAAAGGATATTGAAACAAAAACTGTAAAATCGATTCCAGTTTTTGTGTAAGATGACTGTTGTGTTAGTTAAACTTTTCAAAAGTTTAAAAGAAACCAAGGTCAATTTCGAACAAGGGATTAACTGCAACAGAAATTTCAATGCGATTATTGCGCTTTGAAGACTTCCCAAATTCTACAAATTTTTCTGAAGAATCAAACTTTCAACTAATAAAAAAACTGTATTAGATTAAACAAACATACATTTTCATCAGTTCCACATATGATGCAATATATGTGGAAGAAAATAAAAAGAGAAAAATTTAGTTCGTTATATGAGTGTGACAGAAAACAAAACAAACGAAAGAAATCTTTACAAATTTTTGTTCAATTTTTCAATTGTAAAATCAGTTTTTAACATAAATTTCGTTATCAATAACTATAATAAAGTTATTTTATTCTTTAAAAAAATAAAAAATTATAAAAATCATAATTCATGTGATGATCCGGAGTATAATTAAAATTTAAAATTGAGATTTTTTTTTTGAAAATATATATCCATAATTATTTCCTTTTTCAATTTTTTTATAATTGATAGTCTATATGAAAGAATTTTGTATTTTACTATTTTCATTTTACATTAGTAACAATTCTTTTTTAAAACAATTATTTTTTTTCATTTGTATGATGAACAACAGCAATCTGTTAAAGCCTTTTGTTTCCACAAAGATTTAGACAACAATTTTTCAATACAAAAACATTTTTGTGATGTAAGTTTTTGATAATTTTTTTTGTGCGATAACAAAGAAGTGTTTGCAATATTAATCGATGCGAATGCCAATCACACATTTTGTAATTGTATTTCTCTTTGTTTTGTTATCAAAACACTTTGTTTAGTTTTTTTGTCAATGCATATGATTTTTGAGATTGGTGTCAAATTTATCTCAAGTATTGCTCGACAGTCAGTATCAAACATACATATGCAGTCTTGCTTTGTTATTAGTTTGGAATCACGAAAAATATAAATGTATATTGCCAACTTCTTTACAATCTGCCAGACCCACAACAATTGCTTTTGGTAATGATAAGCAAGTTACATAGATTGAGAAAATGAAGTATATAACTGTTGTGTGCAGGACCGTAGTAACAGACAAACGTGTTCAATGCACAGAGTTGCTTTTGATTTTCTGTCACTTTATTTTGCAGTTCTTCTTCAACAGAAGTACAATAAAGCAATGAGGTCTCATACACGAGCAATTTGTTCAAATTGAGTTTTTTTTGACATGAACTAAGACACGAGACAAAACGTACAAATCATTTTAGTTTTAAAAATTAAAAATTTTTCATTTCGTAAATATAACATTTCCAAATTGTAAATTTTTCAAAATTTTTCGCGAAATTAGAATTGAAAAATGTAGTTTAAATCTTATCAGTTGCAATGTTTATATTCTTTAAAAATAATTTTTTATAAGAAGTTTGATGCATGTGATAGAAGTCTGATATATAAATACAATTTTAAAATATGATTTTAAGTATAAAAATACGTCTAATTATTGCCCAAGTCAATAGCATTTCATTAATATATATATTTTTCATATTAATCGTAATGAACATACTACACAAAAAAGGTTTTACATATATTACATTTTAATTTTGTATTTATCACAATTCTTTTAAAATACTTTGTGATTTCTAATTTTGTATCATATTTTACATGACAGATAATAGCACAACGATAGATCATTTATAATAAATTGGCGAAATTATTGCAAAACAAACAAATAATATAACTTCAAAACTTGTGACAAATATGCGCTTACGTTAAGTTCTGACATAATTATTGTCAAAAATAATTTAAAGTATTAATAAAAGAAAAAGTTACTTAAATGATAGATTAATGAATGATTGTAATACAAAGATTTATCATCAGATTGTACGATCATTTTTTGAATGAAAGAGATGATAAATACTGAATTTTTGATTTTGAATCATCGTATTCATTATATCAACTTTCTTTACATTATATTGGCAAAGTCTAACAATATCAATTGTGTGAAATTATCATTTTCTTTATTGTATTCATCATCTTTGTTGTATCATTTTTTTTTATAATTCTATTCAATATTAAAGCTTCGAAATGCTAACAACATCATTCAAATTCTGAGTATAACATACTCATGACCAATAAATAGCAGCAAATTATCATTTGAATATGCTTGAAAATAATGAAAGAGTTTAACAAATTATCAATACTTATTTGATTTTTGAATTGATGAAAAAAATCAGAAAATATTTTATTTGCATATCTATTTAAGCACAATGCTTAGTGCACAACCAAAGTAATTCTTTTTCAATTTTTAACATAAATTTCATTAGCAATACTGATAAATTATATTTGTTAAAAAAAATTATTATAAGAAGTGTCATAAATGTGACAAAAACCGTACATATAAATACAAATTTAAAGTCTAGTTTGCGACATAAACATACAACTAAGTGTTGCCCAAGTCAATGGCATTCTATTTACATATATTTTTTTTTTCACATTTATCACAATGGACAGTCAACAGAAAAATAACAATAATTTATATTATTTGAATTTTAAATTAATTAAACTTTTTTTTAGATTTGTATGTCATAATAATATTTCTCTTAGAATCATTCTTGAAACTATTTGTATGAATAAGAAAATGTAAATATCAAATTTCAATGAAAAATATGAAGAAAACACTTTGTAATTTTTCTTTTCCATTTATCATTTATTATTGAAGGAAAAAAAAACATTTATTTGTTGTTATATATTAATAATTTGTATTTCATAAAAATCAAATCCAAGCTGCTAGTAAAGTGTGCTAGAAATGATTTGAAAACGTTTTTTTTTGGATAATTGATGGACTTGTGTGTATGTGTGATTGTTAATACGAAGAGCTTTTAGTTTCTTGATCAATAAAGGGTTTCATATCAGCAAGAAACTTCTTTGTACATAATCATTGTTTTGAAAGATTAGATTCCTTGAAATCAATGCTCTTTCAAATTTTGAAATATGATATTGTAAATGAAGCACTATCTGACCAAGGTTCTACCATTGATATTTAATACATATATAATATGTTTTGTTGATTTGGAATCAGAACAAATATATAAACAAAATATTTCAAATTTGTACAACATGACAAATTTCAGAAGTTGAAAACAAAAATTAGCAGCATCACTCTCTGTCAGATCAATAACAAGAAACTTCCTCTCACTATTGAAAATCAGGTTTCAAATATTTTATGACATGATAATTGATCATTCACGATTTTTTGAAAGGATTTGTGGGAGTATGCTGCCGATGAAATATTACACTAAATGTAATACGAAAGGTTAACTAGCTCTTTTGAGCAAGTATCAACGAAAAAGATTAAATAAAGAAAAGGAAAACAAATGTGTGGAAATCAGTACACCGAAACACCAGATTAAAACGAGACAAGAAAACACTGGTGAGTGAAAAGTGTTAGGAAAAGTTTAACCCACAGGGAGCTCATCAGCCCCTTTAACGGTTTTACCTATATAGTAGAGCTTCTCCTACAGATTGCTTTGAATATATGAAATTTTGCTGTTATAATAGCTTAATCCTTTTTACAAACACAATATCATGTATTAAAAAAAGTAGAATTAAAGCCTGAAGTTTTCTAAATAATCTGAAAAGCTAATAAGTAACACAATTGAAAAAAAACGAATGATGACGATTTTTGAGCAAATATCTCTTCACATGCATATTGAATAAAGTTAATCTTTTTTGATGTCTTATTTGTTTGACAAATGATCCTGGCTGTTCTTGAAGATATATAAAAGAGTTGACAAGTCACCACTACTTATTTGATTTTTGTGTAAACGTGCACCAAAAGCAAAATAATTTTAAAAATTTTATTTCTATCTTTAAACAATTCAAAAAACAGCGCCGTAGGCTTTGCGACAGAATTTATGTTTGACCATGTCAAAAAAGTTCAGATTATTATCGTTTTAATGTGTTTTGAGTTTGGAATTGGACTTCAGATATTTATGTTCCGGTGTCGAATATATTCCACTTCTTTGATTGATCAGCCTTCAGTTTTCATTTTGCGACGAGGTTTCGCAGCTAGTGACACTTCTGAGTTTCTTATTTTGTATTGTATTTTCTGCTTTTGCCCAGTCCTATGACAAACGAAATGAGCAAATAAATGTGTTTCGGGGATGGGAAGGAAGAGAAAAGAAAGCAAAAGGAAGTCACAAAAAAACTCAATAATTGCATTTGAATACTTCTTTTGCCATCCTCGTGCATTATTTCTGCATGATCAATTGTCTTTGCATGCAAATGAAACAAATCGGCATGCTAATATCAAATTCGTGCCAGTTCTTCAAAAGAGAAGACAGGAAGGACGTCCCCACATTTCGTTAAACGCATCTAAGCCGATGATTTCAGAGCCTCAAAATTCTTTACTTCTGCGTGTTAATATTTTTTTAAAAAAAGAGGAAATTTCTGACCTTTTTGAGACAAAGAGAGAGAATAAAAAAAATAATTTTTTTTTGAGACAGGCAGGCAGCTTTGTGATAAGGACGTCGTGCAAGATTGCTTACTGCTCACTACCATATATAGTGTGGAGCTTACTGAGCAAATATCAAACTCTGAGTTTAATGGAATATGAGATTACATTACAATACAATTATAAATATTATCCACGTCAAACAGCGGAAATTGTACAGTCCTTGTTGGCATATCGAGAACACAATACGGACGACATTGCAATGTCTCCCACATTTTGGATATCGTGGTGTGAAGCAGCATTGAGACTGTCAACAACGCACGCCCATTGGCTTGATTTCCAACAATTAATTTCGCAAGAGATACAACTGGCATTGATGAAGTACAATATTCAGGTTTCAATTCCAAAGCAGGAAATCAAACGTCTCCGCAAAAACAATGTCAATAGTGACAACAACAGAAACAACGATTATAATGAAGCAAAGTCACAATATTTATTTTTTGAAATGTATCAAAATGGACAATTGCCTTTGGATGCTAGAAAAGAGATTCACCGACGCTTAGCATGGTCCGCTATTTTGCCTTGTTGGATTATTCAACGCCATTTTCTCCTTATTGCTCAAAATGCGTTATTCATTGCTGACTCAGTTCAATTTACAATTATGCTATAATACATCATTCTCACTTTAATGTATATATTGCATGTGTATTCATCATACATATTTACATTACCTCCTTTTTGAAAAATATGCACTTGTGTAAGATATCATATAAATCTTTTTTTTGCATTTGTTTTTCAATTTTATCTTATAGTCCAAATGGCTGAATGATGTTACATTATTAATAACACTTATTTCTGCGTTTCAACAAGAACTCCAACAAAAAAAAGGCATGATCCCTCCAATGTTTATAAAAATGACGTTTTATTTATTAAGTGTTTTGTATCATGATCTTGGAAGGCGAAATGATGCAATTGAATTGATGAACAAATTCATCCAGCTGGACGGTATTTTGACATTACAGGCTATTTCTCCACAAAACCTACACAAATACATGTCCCCCTCACGTTTTCAATTCTCTTTTGCTCAGACTCCTGATGAAATATTTTGTCGTTCTACTAGTCGCCAGTCTCTTGCATCTAATAACGCTTTGAAGACCCTCGTTTGATGTCATAACCTCAAAAGATAACCATGCCTGATACATTGAATAGAATTGCCTTTGTCGGTTCAGCAACAAGAAAAATCGAACGGGAAAAAGAAAACAGCAAATGAGTTTAACTTTATTGTTTTTGCCAATAAGCTCTAATGTACAACACTCAAATAAACGAAAATCAATCCAACTATTTCAAATAAGAAGTTACACAAATATTGCTTTTATATCATTTTTCAACAATGATAACAGCATCTCCAAAAAGTGCAATAGTTGTGAAAATTAGATACAACTTATTTTCTTTAAATATGTTTTGTTAGAAGGAAACTTGGGTACATTTTTTCCACATGAGCATTCAAAAACCAAAAGGTCACTGGTCTAACATTAAAAAAATTTATGGTTGGGCAATACTTATATTTATTGCACAAAATACAACAAAACAAAAATGTTAATTGAAATAAACAGCGGCCCGATCAAAGCTATAAAGAAAAAGGATTAAAAAAAGAGCATTTTTAAAAAAGTACAAAATGAGAGGAGTGAACAAATCTTTCAAAAATGTTCAGATCTGAAATTAGTCAATTGGACTTATCGCATTCAAGCACAGAGGATGTGGAATGAGACAATTGCATTTGTAAAGCCTGGATTTCAATATCACTCGGCCACTCAAATCGGTTTTCACGATCCCATTGATTCCAATGAATGAGATGATGAAAATACTCAAATGACTGCAGAAAATCGTACAAAGTGCGTCGAAAATAACTACGCACTGTGTTCTCAATATCATTAAACATGTCTTGTGATATTGTATCATTTTCTAACAAACGTGCTATTTCAGTTACTTGCTCTCTGCGAATTAAAAAAACAACACAAAGTTGTTTTTTGTGTTGATGTTGAAGAGAGAATGTTTATGGAAAACAATAAAAAGGTAACTTTCGAATTTCGCTCAGCTCAAGATTTGTTCCTTTTTTGATATATTTTCTATACAGTTCTTCTGCTAGTTGTTTTCTTCTTTCTGGAATTCTGTCTTTCCAAGTTGTATGGAAATTGTACCAATCATGCCAAAAATACCAAAATTCATCGCAGTGTCTCAATTGCTATGAAAATGTACGTTACATGTGCGTAATGTTTCATTGGCCAGCACACAAATAGAAACAAAGCAAACAAGATAACAAGCATTACCAAATATTTTAAGTGTGCTAAGGAGCAGCGATTGAATAAATATATAGACAATGAAAAGTCAAGCGTCCATATTGATTTATCGACATTTTTTTGACCATGTGTATCCAAATAAATCAAGCCAATTAAGCAAACAAACACAACAAATCTTTTCTTATAGAGTATCTTATCTGTGTTGTTTTCTTGCTACGCCCGCTCTTGGGCTGATGTAACGAAAGAGAAGTAGAAGAGAAGGAGGGGGGGGGGAAAAAAAAGAAAACCTTCTGAAAGATCACGGTCCAACAAAATATCTTCTAATTCGCAATGTGTTTCCATTCGCTTTTCATCTTCATCTGCCTAAACATATGCAAAACTGTATATGTTATTCGTTTTTTGTTTTTTTTTGTATTGTTTGTTTATAATATACCCTCCCTTTTTTTTGTGTTGTCCCTAACATGGCGTTTTTCATTTATTGCAATTAAGCAATCTAGATCTTCCACGATTTTCGTTGTCTCGTCTTCTCGTTTGAGTGCACTGCACATATGCAAGGAGTAGATTTTTTTTGGGAGAAAGAGTGTAGTATTGTATGTGTATACATACATGTATATGCATATATTAATAAAGAAAGAAAAGAAAAATCAAAACTTGACCCATTTGTCCAAGGTGTCATAATCATCCGTCCGCAAGGCATAGACTTTAGTGGGAGTAAAAATGTCAAAATACCACCACTCTTTGGTTTCTGACAAAGAAGTCTGAGAGTGTTTGCGAGGAGAAGGTGACTTTTCCCAGAGCACTTTTACAATTGCCGAAGGATTTTGTAACAGAATGCACTGCACATCTTTTGAATTGGATTTATAGTCTTCGCGACACTTTTTTTTTTTTTTACTTAAAAAAAAAAAAAAAAAAAAGAGGAGGGAAAGGAGGTTTATTACTAACTACGCAACTTTGTAACAAAGTAGTTTGTCATCAATGAGCACAAAGTAACGACGTTGCCAACGTTGATAAATTTTTTGCTTTGTTTCTAAATACCCTGATGGATATTCTTCTTCGTTGTCTTCTTCTTTTGGTTTCATTGGCTAATGTTACGCATAGTTCCCGTCCCATTCCATCCAAACAATAAAAAACAAACAAACAAAAAATAACAATAACAAGAATGATAAATCAATGTTATTGTTATAAATTGATTCAACTCGATCACCAAAAAAAGTCTGTTCATCCAATCTCGTTTTGTTAGTATCTGCTTCGTTGGATGCTTTTCGAAACACAAAGCGATATCTACTTACTTGACCTGATGTAGCAACTTTGTTTTGGTAATAGGTTGGAGATGCGCTTGGATTTAGTATTATCTCTCCACCTTTTGCTACGTCTTTTTTTGTTGGTTCCGCATATTTATATATCATTAGCAACAACAATAACGATTAACAACTCTCTCTCACAGGCAAACACCACAAAACTTTCTTTTGACGAATTGCTCGTATCTGTTATTACTAATTGGTAATTTTGATGGTTCACATTTCTTTTCTTTGCAACAGCGCGCAACACGTCTTCAACTGTCCATTCTGGTCGTATCCATAACATTGTGTGAGGGTCGTCACATTGAACGTTTTCTTTGTTTTCTTCAATATACACTATTAAATATGAACCCTGTGTTTTTTATTTTGCCAAATATCCTTGTAGAGTGAATAATATATGCAGGAAAAAAATTAATCTAAACTCTTGCTTGCTGCATTGATTGACAAAAAAAAGGTTATTTGGTTTAAACTAAACTTTTTACCAGCAAAACCGGTCCAATTTCGGCATTGCTTTCTTTTTAAGCACAAGCTTTTTAGTTTTGGTTTTTATCTTAAATGCAAAATCTAAGTCTATTCTAAACAACTTCTTCCTTTTTACTACAACTCAATTGGAGAGCAAACGTAACTTGATTAAGCAATCTTTTTTCTTGTATTGGCAATTTTTTAGTTGTATTTGCATCAGGTCACCATTTATGAATACACATACATTCCTGACAGTGAGAAAATAATCGATAAAAACAACACTGCATTTGGTTGAATTTGAACTTTGCACGCTTGCAAAACCTAGCAAGTGGCATATGACATGAACACAGAAACAAAAACAATAGTAAAAAAAGAAAAAAAGAAAAAGGAAAAAAAAAAAACAAAATAAAAAGAATCAAATAAAAAGAAAACAGAAAAACGCTAATGGACTAGCTTTTGTAATGCAAAAGAAAATCCGTAATATGAATCTTTCTTTTTACAAGCAAAAAAGAAGCACACTCAAATTTTTCTTGTACTTGCAATCTACGACTTATCTTTTTTTTATCCATGCCAACAAATTAAAAAACAAAAAGTAAAAAACACTATTTGGTTCATTTAGTTATTATATTTATTATTTACTTCTCTTTTTTTTACTGGTGTTTTAATTTGTTTGCAAATACAACTCTTATGAGAAAAATCGTTTTCTGAGTAACAAACAAACAAAAATCGAAATAATGAAAACAATTAAAAAAAAAAGACATGACAATGTACAGTTTGCAAAGACGACTTCTAAAGGAACACGCTACCTAGTCGTTGATGGAACAACATGCAAAGGATCTGGCCCGCTGCAATCGATGGAATCACTGAAAGAGGGGAAAAAAGGTATGGCTGAGAATTGGCTGGAAGTGCAATTAAGGAAGTATTATTAGAGGGTATTATCGTAAAATACGGAGACGGCCAACACGTGTTGTTGAGGAACTTGAAAGATAGAAAAGCTGGAAGCAGATTTGCTGCCTTTTCCAACAATGTGCTATTTTGGAGACCAGGGTTACGGAACCAGTTAAATCCCTTTATTTTTTATTTTTTTTTGTGCTTAATCTTAACTTTTTCTTTTTTTTTTTTTACGTATAATTAAACTTTTAGATCCGCTTGGCATGGTGCCGTGGCAATAAATGATTTTCCAGTTTCTTGCTCTTTGTTCGATTCACTCCAATTCACGTCTTTTTTTTAAAATGTATCATTATTTTGCGCAAAAAAAAAAAAAAAGTGAGTTTTCAAAAATTGGAGGGATAGACCCTATGCGTTTTTCACCAAACTTTCAAAGGGAAGTGACAAGGATTGCGTTACGTAATTGGGATATGTGCAGACACTGGAGGGCCAATTCACGTGACCTTGAACAGGGATGACTGAGGTATGTGAAAGCGAAGACAAAGCCGGAAAGACAACTGGAACTGAAACTGACGTTGAAGCCGAAAGTGGTACAGATATTGAAGCAGAATGTGGAGTCAGAGTTGACACCGGAGCAATCGAAGCCAAATTACAGCCTGTATGGTGTTGCCAAGCAGCTGCCAGAGTGGATGGAGAACATAGCTGTGGCTGAGTTTGTCGTGCGTTAGAGTAGTGGAAGTTAGCGGTATCAGGTACGAAACGTTGTCTATTTCGTCCCAAATCATTCGACACGTGAATTGCTTCCTGCTTTCGAGCGGAGTACACTGGAGAGACGCCACTGTTATGTTTCACACGAGATTCAGCAGAGTGAAAACATGTTTGTCTTTGAGATGATTGCGCTGACATCTTAGCTTTCAGAACAGACAATCTTTTTTGCTGCTTTTTAAAGTCATATTGATGCATCACACGAATACCTTTATCCCAGTTCATCTGTCCATGGACGCATCTTGTAGCTTGACTCTTAAAAATTATTTAATTTTTTAGTATGCGTAAGCAAAAATTAAAGTATTGAAGTACACAGTTATTTATTGAAAACGAGCAATTATGTACGTGTATATTATATATATATATATATATATGTTTTCAATAGCAGCTCTAAAAAGGACAAACCTGGGACGAAAAAACGATGAAAGCAAATCTCCGATTAGTACTTTTGATCGTATTGTTGCTTGTGTGTTGAAATGAGGAAAGATATGCATTCTCATGATTCCTCATATTCACACAATATGGAACATTGGTAATCTCGCCATCACGATTGACGTGATACGTCGGACTACTCTCGCCTGCGTTTTCTTTTACTGTCTTTTCAGCAAAGGAGAAAGGAGAAGAAAGGGAAGGGAGATGATTCTTTCTCTTATTCACTTTTGGCACAAAAAGCTCTTCCATAATCATGTAGGCTGTATCTTGATCAGGGGATTGCAAGCATTCATTTTCGTTTTCATTTCCTGATAAACATTTGCTCGTTGTTGGCTCTGACATATTTAAACGTACTTCTTTTACTTCTCCGTAAGGTTTACACATTTCCTTAATTTCTTCAATAGTTATCATTGGCGATAGCCCGCATACAAATACTGTTCGTCGAAGATTTTTATGTTGCTTTGGTTTGGGTGGCTTGAAATCTGGCCTTTTCACTTTGTTTTTGTCCTTGCTCAAAATTACTTCCTTTGATCTTTCAATTGCCTCCAATACGTATGCTTCATTTGTGGTCAATTCCTTGATTTTGGCTAATTTAGCCACTATTTCCAATGGGACCCAATACTCTGGATCTTTGTGCATTTGTGACAACAAGTAGTTGTCCATCTCCAGATTCTTGTCACTGAAATGAAATTCTACTTGGAATTTAATCTTTTCACACATTTTATTTTTATTTTTATTTTTTTTTTGTCCCTTTGTGTCATAAAGTGTGTATAGTGCTCTTTGAGCAGAGACGTATATCTTACTCGCTCAATAAGGTTTTCATGATCCTTTCGGGGTAACAATAGGCTATTGCAATTACTTAGCTCATTCACTTTTTCTTGCACTTTCGCTTCACCTTCACTTGCAACCGATTGAAATTCACCATTTTTTTGCTCGCTGCTTCCATTTAGAATTGTACTTTGATCCATTTCTTTTCACTTTCTCCTTGCGCACTTTTTTACCCAAACTATTCGCACTGAAAAGAAAAACACAACAGGACAGACATAAGTTTGTCTTTTTTTTGGCTGTGCTAAAAATGTAGCCCAACAAAAAAACAAAGAATAATACAAAATTAACAATATACTTGACAAACCTTTCGTATTTTTCCTTTTTGCTTCTTAAGGACAACCCAACAGGAATTGATATGATACGGTGAACTGCGACCCTCTTTTTTTAAAGTCCGCTTAGACAATTGCTAGGACGTAAACCAGACTTGGGTCCCAATTTACAGTGCTGCAGAAGCCTTTGTTTATTGTTGTCATATTTTGGCATGTAATTTTTCCAAAGCCACTACTTGATTATCATGTACTTTAATATGTCGGATTCTTGATACTTTTTCGAGATATATGCTTAGAGCTTGAACAGCTCAGCAGCAAAGAATTTTCAAAAAAACACGCTAGGTTTTTTGTACACTGTCGCACTCTGTTTGAAAGGAGAAACTGAATTTGCGGTCGTTTAGCTTGAAATATTTTGTGTTAGTTGTTTGGCTTAGTTGAAAAAATGGATCTCATATCAGATTCAGATGAAGAGGATTTTGGCTTTGAAAAAGATGACGACAGCGGGTCAAACACGAGTGTGAGCAGGACAACAAACGAGGAAAACGATGAAGACGTGGATGTAAGAGTGTCAAGGAGAAGAAACCAACTCTCACAAACATTGAGTTCTGAGAGCGGATATTCGTCCAGCGAGCAAGGTGAACACAGTTCCACAGATTTGTATGCATATCCATATCCGACATCAAGTGACGATTCGTGGGCAAGCTTGGACAGTGATGAGTGCTTACAAAAGATCATGGTGAAAATGCCAGCCAATATGCTTGCGTCCCAGCAAAAAGTAGTTGCAAAATCGCGATCACCGTCTCTTTCTCCTTCGCAATATAGCGACCATGGGTTTGTTTTTTTTTTTTTTAAGAGTATGCACCCCTCCTTTCCCTTTCGCCGATATTGAACTTTTTTTTTGTGAAGGTAGGATATATACATATATATATGTATACATATATAAGAGAAGAGTCAGTGATTGAGCACGAATGTGACGAAGCAGCAATGGATACAAAGCATATATCGAGAGTGATGGATAAATTTCTGGATATTGTGGAATCGTTTGAATTAGTCGTATTGTGTGAGAACTCGAACTTTAGTGTTCCTACAGAATTGTTTATCAATGCAACAAGGAAAAAACATACCAAGGAACAAGAGCCAATGGACAGTAACGACAATGACAATAATAACAACGATAATACGAATGATGGAAATGATAATAACAGTAATAATGACAGTGAAAATACAAATACAAATAAAAGTGGTAATGGAGGAGAGTTCTTTCCAACAAAGACTAATGGGTTGATAGAACAAGCAAGTACCGTCCCTGCAGTGACACCTTCTCCCCTTCAGAGCAGTGACGATGATGACGATGCCGATGCCGATGAGAGTGGAAGTGATGCGGGCAAAATGAAAGCGAGTGTGAGAGACTTTGACAGCAATAGCAATAACAATAACAATAACAATAACAATAACAATAGCAATAACAATAACAGCAATACCGAAAGCGAAGACATTCCAAAATATGAACAGGTCGCTGGTGTGTCTCTCAGAGTCCAAAGGCAGGGATACGATGAATCCAAAGTTATCAAAAGCAAATCGACAAAAGTCCTTTTCCACAAAACACAACAAATCACTCCAACACAAAGTACACTTTTATGTCTTTCTTCTTTGTCTACTTTTCATTTGAAAGAGATTAAAGAGAGAGAGAGAGAGCAGAACTTAAAAAATGTTCCAGAGTATACATACCAAATATGTTTATGTGCATGTATGTATACGTAATGAATTTGTTGTTTCTTCTCTTTGTCAAGGCTGGACGAAACGAAAGCGCGAGCGGTTAAAAAAGGCGAATCGAAAAGGCGACAAACACCGTACTCGAAACCGCAACGTGTTTGAAAAGGTATCTTCGCAGCCCACTCCACTGACAAGTTACAAAGCCTTGTCGTGTAAGACATTGTTGCTGCACGATGCTGGTAGTAACAGCAACAACAACAGTAACAGTAGCGCTGGTAGTGTCAAGGAACAACAATTGCCTAACACGCAGCCGAGTCAAGGCGGACACAGACGAAGGCCAAAACACACAAAGGAATCCCACAAAGAACACGGCAAGTCACAAAGCGCGGCAATCAAAATCGGTGATCAAATCTATGTCAAACGTAAAGGTGTTGCTGTTGTCCGATACATCGACACCACGTCGTCCGGCTCCAAAAAGGTGCTGTTTGGAGTGGAGCTATTGAATGAAGACGCCATTGGAGAACACGATGGAACCGTCAATGGCAAGCGCTTGTTCCAATGTCCTCCTCAAAAAGGATTACTTCTCACAAGACACGATTTCAAACCTCTTCACGATGTTTCCAAACATAACAAGGTATCTTTTCAACTTTAGGCATGCATGTACACATACTGCACGGTACATATACACATATATACTTATATATATATAAAAAGAAAGAACGCAATCACGCATTGCTGTTTGGAAATATCGTCGGCGACGTGTTTGCTGAGCGATTGAAAGTTGCGCGAGTGGAAAATGAAGAGCGTGTGAAGAAATTGGGTCCTCGTGATATTGGTCGCGTTAAACAAGGTTGGAAAGGGGGTGACGATGAATATGGCTTGGATGCACACGATGACCAATCCGATTTTTTGCAGGAGCGCCTTGTTTCGAGGAATAATTCCACTCGTAATGTGTCACGGTAGTGGAAAAGAAACTTGGCCCTCGAGATATTGGCAAAAACGTGGATGGAAAGGCGCAGAGTACAATATCGACGACAACAACGATCGTGGTTTGCTGGATGAACGCATCCCTGTTCCCAAAAAAAAAAAAGATCCGCCTGCCGCCAATCCTCCGAAAGCACGTTCCAGGAACATTCGTATGTTTATTTGCTCCCTTTTTGCATGATAAATATATTTTGCATACTCATACAAAAGGATACGTTTCTATTTGATTTGGAACATGTATACACATATCATTTTTTATATTGCTGTTCTTTACAAAAAAAGATACCCGTCGGAAAGGTACTGATGGCGAATATAGACAAGGCATTTCTCATAAGCACTTACAATCAGGGCCTATTACTTCGAGTCAAAAACTTATGCAGTCACGAAGAGAGATGCAAAAACCAAAAACAATGACTCCCAGAGCAAGTCCTAGCGCACGTGAAAAGGATCAACGCTCTCGTCCAAATGAACAGAAAACATCATCTGCTAAAAAACCTACCAAAACGGACAACCGACAATCCAGTACACAAAATGCAAGTCATTCTGTTAGTAATACCTCAAAGAATGCATCCCAAGAATCGACCACACCCCAAAATACAAAGCCAGCCGATGTTCGAGAAAAGAAATTTGGTATATATGTGTATGTGTACAGGTTTATATACATCCTTTTTTTTTGTTCTGTGTGCCACAAAAAAAAAGGCCCTCGTGAACGTAAACAAAATGAGAAACGCCAAAAAGTAAAAAAACTTAACGAAACTGAAGATTCACGAGATTTTTTAGCAGAAAGGTTTTTAAAACCACGAAGTATGACCACCGAAAGTGCTGTCAAAGCGAAAACTCCTCGAGTTACAAGAGTAAAGCGAGGCGAACAAAACATTGAAGAAAAATAAATTTATGTATATTTTGTATTCAAAGTTGGCTTTATTCTTTTTTTGACTTTCTATTTTTTTTCTCTTTGTCTTTTTGTGAAACGAAAATGCATCTTTTTATTCTTTGTGCAGTTTATTGAAACATTTTGTGTTTGATTTTACAAATGATGAGTCCCACCTTCTTAAACAGGATGTTTATATATATTTCCACAAACAATTTTTGATAGTGTCTTTTATATGGTTCTTTAACTCGCAAGGAATAGATTTTACGATTTTAAAGAAAGCAATGCTAAAACTTTGACTATTTTTCTTACATTATTGTATAATTTTGTACATTCAAATTTTTTCAGCCATTAAAATGAAGAATATTTTTTGCAATAGTCACAAAAAAGTTCAACAGATGATAAAACTCTTTTTTATGCACTAGATGAGACAATTTTATCTGGTGATTGATCACTCAAACATACAAATGTTTTTTGAATTGAACAGGGACAGAAGAAATGTATAGTGTAAAAATGTCAATTATTTTGAAGTTGATAAGTGTTGACACGTCATGAACCGAAGATCAACCCCTTTTAAAAAACATTCAAAAAAAGCAATTGATTTTCACTTCCCCAAGAAGTTTTGGACACCATTCTTATGCACGATTTTTTTTTTGGTTTAATTCGTAAATGGCTTTGTTTCACAGAAAAAAAAGTAATAAAATAAAGGATTAAACAGGAAGTTGCATATTGATTCCCAAATATCTGGCCTTCAAGTAATAATACAAGAAATCGCTATAAAGAGCAGTCTGTACGATACCGGCTGTCCAAGCAATGGGGTCCCAGTAGTTGGGTTCTGTTGCATAGCGATAGATCCAATTCAAAAGATACAGCGCTCGGTAGCTGCCTAAACAAAAGACATAATGGCTTGTGATATTTCGGACAGTGCCTTGGTGTTCACGTGCTATTTTTTGCACCATTACCAATTGCGGCAATATTGCCACGCTCTGTTGTGTAACAATTCCAAAAACGATCAGTTGCGTTTTATTTGTTTGTTTTTTTAAGGATTTTCTCGTTATTTCAAACAAGAATTTTTTTTTGTTAAAAGCCTCCGCTCTAATAAAGTAAATAACAAATAAGTAACAAAAAACCTCTAAGTAAATGGAAAATGCCCACAATATTTCAAAGGGTGTAAATGCCACATGAAAGAGCAAGGCTAAGATAAAACAAGGAATCACTAGAAACCATCCCTTGAAAGAGTCCAACTTAGCATCATACGTTTTCTTATAGGGATCTTTGAATTTCATCCAATAAATTATTATGATACTTGTTGTGATAAATATTACCTTAAAAATCCAATTGTATATGCTCCAAAAATTCCAGAACAAGTCCAAATAACGACAACAAAAAACTAATGCATAGAGCGCTTGCGTTTGGAAAGAAATGCCAGCACAACTCTTTGTGCCGTAGATTTGGATTAATACGATTATCACGCTTGCCAGGTGCATAAAGTCACCACACATGCGAATAAATGTTATTGTCATCGCTTTTGATATGAGGCTGAATAAGTTTCTTTTTTGTCCTTTTTTTGACTGCTTCTCGAACGTGAGAAAAAAACTGCGTAATTATTTCTTTAACTTATTTTTCTTTACTTAATTTGAAAATTGTTGTTTTTCTTTTTTTTCATAGTTACTCTGCTTTCATACAGATAGCAAAAATTGTTAAAGCTGCATAATGTAGACATTTGAAATCTTAAACGCGCAGAAAATTTGAAGAAAAGTGCTGCTCGATTTTACTTAAACAGACAACACAACGAAAAAGGGTTACCAAAGCTTCTGTGAATTTGCCAAATTTGAAAGATGAGCCGTAGCTCACATAAGCTCCAAAAGACTCCTCTTAGCGCTAATAATTTTGGCTCTTCGGCAGAATTGGTTAGTAAACCGTACAAGATCCGAGAGGTTTATACTTTGCACAAATTTGGAACAGTAGAAGCAGGTATATATCGAGCATCTTCAAATCAAATAACACCTGATCATCACAAATTCATTGATTCACTAAACTTAAAGTCAATATTATTTTTATCACAAGAAGTGCCCAATGTGTCATTGCGGCAATACTTGCAAAAGCGAAACTATTCGCTCTACAAAGATAAAGGCGACAATCAACAAGAAGAGAACGAACCGTTGGCAAAATTGTACTTTGCCCCGGGATATATGTACTGGCAAGACAGTCACACATGGAACGTCAACACTGATAAATTGATAATCGAAAAATGTTTATTGTTCATTTTGAACAAGCTTCACTTGCCAGGTTTAGTTGTTGGATTTTGAGATATGTTCACTCCGCTCGGATACCAATAAAAAAACAAAAAAATTTTGCAACATTTTCTCGTTTCCACAAATATATCTTAAATTTATATATGTGTTATGTGTTTAATATTCGCCTCTTGCGATATAGTATTGATATTAAACAACCATGGCAAATTTGAAATCAGTACTTTGATCGGTTGTTTGAGACGTTTGCAAAATTGGAATTTGACAAGCATTTTCAAAGAATATCACATTTTTGTTGGGGGTCACAGGCGTGTGAATTTGCAGTTAATTGAAACTTTTGATCATGATAAGCGCTTTTACGGACAAAGTTGCTACTTTGGATAAAGTTGGCTTGTTGCCAAGTTGGTTTAAGGACCAAATAGAAATGAATCAAGAGGATGTGTTAGAAATCAAAAAACAAATTTGGAAAAAGTTTCAATCCAAACTTCAGGCACAAAACAAAACCCAAGAAACAGATCAAGAAAAAACTGCTCTCCCCAAAAAAGATTCGTCCGACTACAAGGAGTTTATGCTTGATATTAGCAAAGCACCGCTAGTATGTAGTGAAGATCAGTTCACCAAAGTTAGTATTATTAAACCTCCTGAGAAATGATCATTGAATATTTCCAAATTTTTCTTTTTTAAAATTTTCCCAAGGGGACCTCAAGCCAACTATTGTTATTTTCACTTTTTGTCTCATTTCACCAATTTTTAAAGGACAAAGGAAAGCGTTAAAATGCAAAAAAGAGATATATGTTAATTTGCGCTTCTTTCACGATTCAGTTCCAGAAAAAAGAAGAACAATCACAGTATTTTAAGTGCATAATAAATTACAATCCGACTTATACTTAATCAGTTGACTAGAGGAGATATTTGAGTTGTTAAGTTTAAAACAAAATTACTTTATTTTTGAAATATCTAAAAGAATCGAGCGTCGCAGCTGGATGAAGAGATATACACTTCATATATGTGCAACGCGAAAATCCAACTCAATTGACGATGCATGATATCTGAAGAGGAGATTTTAAA
Organism: Reticulomyxa filosa; assembly: GCA_000512085.1. Lineage (NCBI taxonomy): Eukaryota > Foraminifera > Reticulomyxidae > Reticulomyxa > Reticulomyxa filosa. The sequence continues at coordinate 18,701 of ASPP01022667.1, forward strand.
ATGAATTTATTTTTTAAAATACTTTTAAATTTCTTCAATTTCAAATTGATAACTTTGGTATGTTTGTGTTAAAATTGCAATATGTGTGGCTAGTATTGATTTTGTTTTGAAAAGATATTCAATAATTTAACAATACATGATATAATTCAAATTAGTCTTTGGTCTTGATTAATTCTATGTCAATTATCTTTGGGAATTTACTCTTGTTATTATTTATGATGTGACTTTTTTTAGGTGGATTGAGTGTCAAGGTATTGGAGTATTCATTGATTCATTATAAACTTGCAATGATTTTTGCATGCACAAACTTTCGAGTTAAAAGAGAATATCTTTTTTGAAGCTTTTGCACTGGGAAAAAAAAAATATTTACTACATCAATCATTGATATTAACTTTACTTTAAAAGTAGATTTTTAAGAGATTGTGCTTGTAAGTGTAAAGATACTTCGCCATCTTAAAATTTTGAAAAAAATTTTGAAAATTGAGATTTGGAATTTTGAAACGAGAATATCATTAAAGATTGGAAAAGTCGAGAACAAGGAAAACTCAAGAGAAACTTTTTTACTACTTGAAAATCTTTTATAGTTGTATAAAATTTTTTTATAGTATTTTTTTGAGCATTGTGAAAATCGTGGAAGTGCTAACAAAAAAGCGATTTGGAAGGCTTATCGCTAAATAAAGATATAGTGAGCAAAGCTTTAATCGATGACCGCTATACTCAGAACTAGAAACAAAGTCTCTTAAAGAATTTCTTTTATCAGCCAGTATTTTGTATTTGAAAAAGAGGCCTTCTGGAGCAATAAAACTTTTGACTATAATTCAAAATGAAAGATGTTGATGTTGCATATTGTGATTACAAGGCATCAAATGGGAACTTAAAGCATGAATAAAATCGGATATTGAGTAGGTTATTTAGTAATTCTGGCATTGGTATTAATCAATCTGGGATTTAAGCATTGCAAAGACTATCGACAATCAGTAATGCAAATAGATATTGATAATACATGATTTACAAGAGAAAGCGAAAATTGTCAGAAGATGAAGTTTCCAATAGGAACGCAAAGAAACGAAGAATAATTAACAATCTTCGCAAACGTAATTACAAGTTGCTTTGCACTGGAAGTGAATGAGAAAAAGAAAATTAATGTGGAAATACAAGTCAAGAATTCGACATAATTTCATGTGTTCATCATCAATATTGGTGATAACATTAATTCATTATTATATATTCTCAATTGATTCAGACCTGAATTAGAGGAAGTGGACAGATTTGAAAATATTACAGTAGTAACGGTGACTTTTGCGAAATCAGAAGAATGATGAACATTTGAATGAAAATGAACAACTGAAAATCAAATTACACATTGCAAGAAAAGGTGCAAAGACAAAGCGGAGATGTTGGTGTCATGACTTTCTCAACATCCACAACCACCAAGTTATTCTGAAGAACGAAAGAACATTACCAATTGGTGGAAGATGAAATCACAGCA